>JAVQIZ010087983.1:0-15237 GCA_036023535.2 Galaxias brevipinnis
TATCGGTTTCATACTTTTCTACTGAGACACCTACGAACATCGACACACACACGAATCGCCACACGGACGGATCTCGATCACAGACACAAATCGCTACCCACGCACAGATCTCGAAAATACAGCTTTCTGCAACGGCAGAAGTGTCGCAAAAGTCACGTGTAAAAACACATCTAATTGAGAGGCCCGATTGAGTTGTAATTTATGCTTGTCTGTATTTTCAGCTCTTGCAAGCAAAATACTTAGACTTTTATCCATGTACGTATTTACAGATTTGTCTACACATTTACAGATCTATGCACGCATTCATAGATGTGTCTACACATATACAACTCTCAATACGCTTGCAAATCTGAATACAGACGGATCTTTAAAATACACTTACAAACCTGATTATGACGCACGGATTGAGATACAGAGACACAACTCTCCACACGCATTTGCAAAAAGTTTTACTACAATAATGACCCCAAAGAAAGCTTACTCCATATTGTTTGCGTGGGTTGAAAAACAACTGTAGCCTGTGAGCCGTGTGATATGGGACGTGAGCAGGATGCCTCAGCCACTTCAAAGGCGAAAAGCAAAACAGGAAGAGTTGGGAGGAAAAAAAGGAATGAGGGTAGAGGAGGAAAGCTAGAGGGCAAGGCTAATGATGCCTGCAGTGCCTGGTGCTGCCTGGAACACATAACGTCTGCCAGCTCCCAGTTTCACCACAGAAGGGTCACTTTTCTGGGAGACTTTAGACTCCAATTCTGAGCTCTTCTCTGTTGCTACTATTGCTACTTTGTAAAGCATTGCGAAACAGAACCTGCTGATAGAATTGTCAGACTCTCTTTGGTACAAACAAGGAGTTGTGAGTTATGAAGCAAACACTTTTGAGTCTCGGAACATTGAACAGTAATACACTAGAAACATAGTGCTGAGTTTCTAACTGAAAAGATCGCATTCAACTTTTCTCTGTTAATAACCAATCCACCCCCAGGTGTTTGACTGTGCAAAGGACATCAAGAACTATTTGCCTGTTCATTTGGCAGCTCAATCAGGTATCCAATGAGCAACCGTTCCCAGTAAAAGAAAGCAAGTTCTCAAATGCAGTCACCTAGCAATCTAAAAAAGGTTTAGTTCCAAATTACTGCTATCATTCTGTGCTCTAATCAGCAGATGTCATCAACTGAAGCGTTCAGACATAAAAAAAAAGCTTGTCCATTGTTTTTCGTAGTTGTACAAAAACATTTTATGTAAAAATAGGAACATGACACTTCACGTATTCCCTTGATTGATTTTTGGATGAATCATGCTTCCATGGACGTCTCGTACAGTATGCATGAGTGGTTTTGAGTTCTACACCATCGGAATACCAATGATGGGCCTCACAAGTGCTAAGTTTCAAATATGCATACTTCGAGGACTTGTAGCTTGGCTAGTCGTCCTCCCCCTCCACTCACTTCATCGATACAGTAACATAATGTTCTAAATTGACTACGGAGGGATATATGGCATGATGTTAGTGTGGTACGCTTCCTGTGCCTTAGTCTGATGTCCATGTTCTCAGAGAAATTATCAACCGAACACTTTCAAATATCACCCAGCAATAAGGCAAGGGGGGTGGGAGATGAAAAAGGAAGAGAGGGGGAGCAACTAAGTAAGATGCGAGAGAGAGAGAGAGAGAGAGAAAGAGAGAGCACGACACATAGGGGCAAAGGCACTGTGAGAGAGATAAATAATAAGAGTGTGGAAAAGAGAACCCAAAGAATTACGAGATAGGAGGACAAAAGAGAACAAGAAAGCTGGAAGAGGGAGAGCAAGAGAGAGTGCCGCGCACACCAGCCAACTGACTCACTACCTCCTAAAGTGAAGTAGAGAGAGAAAAGAAAGAGAAGAGAGAGGGAGATGGGTGTGGGGCAGGGGCGCCGCCAGGCATTTGGGGCACTAAAGATATAACATCGGATAGCACCTCCCCAGGCCACGCCAACTGCACAATTGCTGTAACCACACCTCCAGAACCCAATGGACCCATTAAAGCTTTAAATAACAACCTTTGCAGGCCTGCAACTATCTTGTAGTCCATTGCTTACTGTACAATATTTACTGGTTGTGAGCTGTGAAAATAAATCACTGTGCAGACATGCATGCAACATTCTGCATACAGTGGAATTCACTGTTGATGCAAGACTGATACCCTCTATAAGAAATGTGCTAAAGCCCATCTTCTACAGTCTAAATGCCATTTCAATGGTAACATTCTCGTAATGACAGTTCTCTTAACATGAATGCATAACCTAAAATAAATATACATTAGAATATTGACCTAAATTACATGCAGTTGTGTAGCCTATCACCACTACTAAACCATCAATAAAACGACCATATTTCAGTCCGCATCAGAGCCATAGAGACATACCGTACCTTGGCCATATTACTTGAATGTACTATTGTAACATTGACTGTCACTTATACAGACTGAGTCACTCAATGCTTCAAACTGTCCAGCATCCAATACTGACTATAGACAGTTTTTTTCATGCAATGATCATTATGTGGATTACAGTGTTAATAATGACAGTGTTTGAATTATATATATATACATATATATATATATATATATATATATCTTTTTTTATTTTTTTTTCACAATAAAAAAAACTCAAGGACCTCCTGCAATTATGCCAACAGATATTCAACACAATGCTGCTCACTCACCTCTTTCTTCAATTGGGACTAGAGCTGGTTTATATGGTAGGGAGATGGGGATGGGGAGACGTGGCTGCTGAGCCTGAAGCTGCGACTATATTGATCTGTTTGGCCTGGCACCAAGCAGGGGCAGGATAAACTGATTTAGTATGAATGTAAACATTTGTAATTTTCTATGAAGCTTAAGTTAACTATGTTTGAGGGGCAAAAGTAGCCTGCTTTTCAATGGATTTAGCTAACTGGTTTATTCCCACCGCTCACGCACTACACCCACCTTTCTTTGAAAAATTGGGTGACCGACTGTCGCCCTTTCTTTTCTCTCTCATGTCTTTCTTTTCATTCTTTTTCGTTTTCGGCCGCCAGACTTTTCTTTAAACTAAGACATAACTTGTTACACTCAACACTCAACATGGCAATTCACTGTTCAGTTAGGTACCGTTCGCTTGGTTTCGGGGCAGGCAGGACCGAACCATTTCATGTAAATAGGGAGGGGGGAGGGAGGGGGTCGCTACAGAGGCTCTCCATGCCTACTTTTTGCAGTTCGTTTTATTAGCAAATTGCAATTAAAATATTTAACCTAATTCGTTACAATTACCTTATATTCTAATTATTTTTCAGGGCCCCTGTAAGTCACAGGCCCTTAGAACCGTCCTACCCCCCACACCCCCACACCACGGCGCCACTGATGTGGGGAATGGGTGGGAGGGGGGCTGCAAAGGAGAGGGAAGAAGAGCTGCGTGCAGGAGAAGGTGGTATCACACTGCACTCTAGCTCTCTGTAGCCGAGAGACAGCAGATAATGGGCAGAGTGCGAGCGGACGCGCATCCTTTAGCCGCTCCTTCATCTCATCACCCAACCTAAAGGAGTGTGAGAGCAAGAGAAAAGAAGGAGGGGGGATTTTTTTCTGACAAATTTTTATCTTTTTTTTCTTTTCTTTTTTTTGTTTACAGCTTTGACCTTCTACCGGCGACTGTTGTAGGACTTATGCCGTGGCTATGGTAAGTGTTCTCGTGTTTTGAGCATAATAGCTAAACAGAATAGACTTATTAAGGATTACAGTGACGATGACTAATAATCAATGCGTTCATATATTTAAAAAAGGATTGGGCTGGGTATAGATAATGTTTGTGACAAGAGAAATAATTGTTTGTGAACAATCACACTGGCATATTTGCATGCCTTCCCACATACCCTTAGATGTTATATATAGGTGTTTGCGAGCTTGTGAGCATGTGTGTTTTGGTCTTGCTGCACTCACTGAAATATACTAACTTTTCAGTTGATTGAAAACAGGCAACAACAGTGTTTTTCTTTTTTCTAAACTGGAATCAAAGCTTACTTCTCCGTGTCATCATTGCATTTTTAATCATTCAGACTTTTTGTAGAAGGTCATAAAAGTCATGCATCTCTCCCTCAACGCTATGACAAGGTCTGTCATTACTCATAACTCATTGACTAGGTGAACCTTGCATGAAGCGTCTCACACGCTTTACAGTCTCCGTCTTGTATGGTTTCAAGGACAGCATGTGCAGTGGTCCCACGCTGGGTCCCACTCTGTCTTCCAAGGTCCCTGGCTTGTGGTTTCATCCCTAGCCTGTCTGTGCTCAGACAGGAGCTGTGTTTCAGGAGACAAACGGGGTCCGTCTTCTTCCCACACACGGCTGACGGCTCGTCCCACTCAGACGCGAGGAAGCAAATTGTTTAATTATCAGGATGAATTATTCAAAGGCGTCACATGGTTGTGGAAAGGATCTCGTCCCATGGCGCTTGCCACCTATTGTCGAGGGAGAACAGCGGGAGAAAGAGAGCACGAGCAAGGAGAGTGAGGGAGGGAGAGGCGAGAAAAATACGGCAGAATTACCACAAGACTCGTTATTGATTTTCCATTAGCAATATTGTGTATGATGAAATGCTCGGCCGATTGTTTCTGTTGACGATACTGAATCAATAGACCCCATGGGAATTATTGATTTATATTCTCTGTCATTCACATTGCCAGACCACCATGCATATTTAATGTATCCCTGCTTGTAAATATATACTCTTTTCCAAATCCTTGCTGAGACATGCACCTGCACACACAGTTCAAATGAAATTCCTTGCTTGGAAGGATTTGCCTCATAGAGCTAGATTTCATTTTGCAAATAACACAAAAAACACAGATGACTTTTAAAATATATATATCTTTTGCATGTAGTCTAGCTTTCAAATAGTTTTGATCAGTTGATTTGAGTGGATTCAATTGAATAGGTGCAGCATAACTACTTCTTAGAGCTAGCCCAGGTTCCCTCTTGATAGCCTGTCGACCTTTCTCCGCTTGGAAAAATTGGTTCTGGAGACGAGAAGATTTCTACTACCCAGAAACCCCACAGGAAACTCTAGTGGAAATTCTGTAGACGAAGGGATTTATGGTGAGGAAAATCCATGTGTAGTGTTCCATCCCACATGCCATAAACACAAGCCTTTCTTCCACTTTCACACTACAATCCCGGAGGTGTCGAACATGCAATTAGGAGTAGGAGTACGCTCTCAAAGAGAGTGCGGTTTATTAATGTGGAACTTAACCCTGAGGGGTGGGGGGGGGGGGCTAAATCATCAATGTGAGTGTATGATAACAAATATAGCAAAAGTAAAGCTCAAAAACCATTAAAAAGGGCAATTGCAAATCCTCAGTTAGTCTAACAAGTTGTGTTTGTTTTGCAATACATCGTCATGAATGACTGAAAAATTGCACTTTCAATGAGGTGTGGGTTTGGCCGTTGTCTTTAGAGATGGTGTATGCTTTTAAAAGTAATTTTTTTTCATGAACCATTGTTTGAGGCCTTGAAATACACAATTCATGAAAGGCTTAGTGGTAAAACACTTTCTTGTGGACACAGTCCAGCTTCACAGCTCTGGTGTACATAACATGCCAAGTGTCACTCCCTTCTCAACTTAATCCTTATAATTAAATTGCCTTTGAAGAAGCTTGTTGTTGCAGAGCTTTTGTGAGGATGAAAGCAGCATTTGCCATTTCCCTGTTAAAGTCATCATGTGTTACCCCATACTCTAAATTCAAATATTCTTTGGCATCAGAGGGTACACAACATGGCAATTAACTCACTGGCTGCATGAGAATGCATAGGTAGGTTGATGATTGCCGCCACTCAAAGCCTTGCGCTCTTCAAAACTCCTCTGCTTGTGCTTCTGAATAATACCTGGCTAGGTAATTGGCTCATATACATGTCTAATCACTGTTCTTTCTATAGTTTGAAAGGCAGATATGGAAACTAAATGAGGCAACTACTTGGAGTGAAATATGATTTTGAATGCGAAGAGAATTCTTCATCACACTATTTCCATAGCAGATGATTTTCCAGCTCTGGGTTTGTCACCGTCTTTGATTTGACAGACTAAATAACTCCCTTTAGTGTGACAGTGCTTCTAAGAAATGTTGCTGCCGCTCAAAGTCTGACAAAATGTCCATGAAGTTTCAAGCAGAGCATTTCAAAGCAAGGATTATGGCAGACAGTGGACATAAATCTTTCAGAGGAAAATGTAATTACAAAAGAAACGAAAGTCAATGTGAGTTCAAATCTCCACTGACGGAATTTTCAACCAAGAACTCACTCTCACCCACTTGTAATCTAGTCATTTAGAATCCCTATCTTTTTATTAAAGATTTCTTTTAAAATGGCAGCAAAAATTATAATAATAATTGCCTATTGAATGGGTCATCATCTTTATATATTTCCATAAACGTAATCTCCATTGTTTCACAAATTCATTGATGACACTAAGAATTATCAAATTATTTGAGAATATACACTACAAAGAGAACAGGCTTACAAGCAATTCCATAATGACCAAACTGTACAGATCATCAGATCATTGAAAAATAAACTAAACCTTGCGAGAATAGCTTTATTCTGAATTCAATCATGGTAATCACAGTGGTACAGTGGTTACATGTCAAGAAGGTTATGGGTTCAAGCTTTGGCCTTTCTGTGTGGATTTTTCATGTTCTCTGCTGTGTTTGTGGATTTCCGTTCTGCGGTTTTCATCCAAGCATGAAAAGACATGTCAGGATTAATAATGTACCTGTCAGTGCCCTGACCAAGACACTGGCAAAGAACTGGAGCTGGTCCCCGGGTGCTGTACTGTGGCTGCCCACTGCTCCTAGTGCCCCTCATGGGTTTATAGGATGAGTTCAAATCTGAAGAATCAACTTCCCCAATGGGATTAATAATGGATACGTTGTCTCTACATTCTCTTCAAAGAGAGACATGGAAGGAAAGGTACAAGGACAAGGGGAGCGGAGGAGGGGGTATGGATTAATGGAAGAGACAGCAGAACAAAGGAAAGGCAGTGGGTGATTGAAAGGGACTGATAGGAGTCAGAAGGAGATGGAGTGTTGAGGGAGTATTAGAGAAAATAAAAGGGAGAATGTAGGGAAAGAAAGAGAGAGTTAGTGATATGATGGCCAACATACATGGTGTGTGTCCGTCCTCTTTCTCGCTTTCAGCTTGTCCAACACCACGGGCAATTGTAATTGGCTGACAGCGTAACTGCTCAGCTGAAAGTTGTGCAGTGTGACATCCTACGGTACATAAAACAGACATATACACACACGCATACACGCACACACACACACACACATGCACACCTATTTACCCCACCATGTGCTCCTAATGTTGTTTCAAGAGGATGATTGTCTGTCATTATGAAGCCTGCCAGATGGAAAAGAGAGCAGGAGCGCTGTCGTATGTGTGTGAGTAGAGCTGATGCCCAAATGGGTTGCAACATTTTTAGACTTAAATTGGCAGTACCTTGTTCGCAACCTTTACTTACCAAGGACTCTTAGTTGGAAAGTATACGTTAGGACCTAACAAGCAGTTTTTCTTTTCTTCCCTCTATTCAAACCTTCCTAAAACACTCTATTTCACTTTCTACTGTTTCTCCCTTTGGCCACTCGGGGGCTTCGTGTCCTATTGACTAAACACAGTGGGCTGATTTTATTCATAGCTTTTTTTATTACCTCTCAGAGAGCACAAATACCCACCACCACAATCCCTCTCTGCAACCTGGACTATTCTCTGCGTTTGCCTACAACAAGCTCAGCAAATCTTCAGCCCCCTCGCTGAAACAGTAGGTGTCAGAAGGGCCGTAATTAGAAGCAGAAAATGTAAAAGGAAAATGTAGAGGGACCAGCATATGATTATAGTAATACTGCATCCATTGTTAATTGATCAGGCAAGTGGTGACAGGTGTGTTAAACACTTCATATCAGAGCCACCACTCTGTGCAAGAAACAAACATTCCAAGAGGCCTGAACAAGGTGTGTCGGCCGTGAACTAGTTTTGTACTCCCTGCTTCTTGGAGAGCATGCTTTCGCATTCACTCCCTCACACACAGTATATGATGTGCAATCTATGCTGTTGCCAGTGTCATCATTCCCTCCTGTAGGACACTGGTAGTTCACCTCAGCGTGGCAGCTCCCCAGAGGCACCGTCCAGCTGGGGTCTGCCCCTTTGTCCTTTTAGTACTCATTCTTGCTTTTTTTGTTCAATTCCTCTTTTTAGCTTTTCCCATTTGGTGCTCTGTCTCTATCTGTTTGTATCCCTCCCCTCTATTGCACTCACACAGCCTTCCCCATCAATGGACCATTTTTTCTTATTTTTTTCAGTTCCCTCTACACACAGCATAGAGAGGGTTTACTAGCCTCCCTTCATCTTGCTAACTCTATTTGTTTTTCTTCTCCTTCACTCGCCAGCAGTCGATATAGAATATTGTTGGGCAGGCCTTGGAAGAGTTGGATTTGACTCCACCTGACCACCCTAATCCAAAGGCAGCACTGTGGAACAGGAGAACCACTGGTTGCAATGAGGGTTGAACCACATGACTCCGATTCAATCACAGCAGAAGCCAGTCAGATCACAGTGAGGAGGATGATTGAAGGGAGCAGATCCTCCTGCTCCTCCTCTGAGAGAAAATCAGATGATAAATGAACCGCGTTCGCCCTCAGTGGAAGGTTGAAGAGAGAGAGAGTCAGGCAGAATCTTGACAGGATTAGAGGAATGGTCTTGTGTTCATTGGAGGTAATTAGAAGGCTGCTCATTGAGGCCACTGGAGGAAGACAATGGTAGATATGAGACGAAGGGGGCGATAGGAATCAGTAATATCAAAAGCCCAATGTTTACACGGTCTTATCCGTGCTCCTCGTTCCCCCTCTCCGCTCTTCTCTTTCTCTCTTCCTTGACTTCAACCGCGCTCGCTGATAATTAAATAAAAGGTTTGCAGACAGTAAACGGACAAAATACAAAAGCAGAGCACACCCCCCCACACACACCTGATCCTCTAGAGAGATAAGAAACAGCCCCCGCTTATAAGAGCAATAAGTAGATCATGATCTTTGACATGACACGCACAGTATGTACAAATCTGGCTGTTTGTTTGATATCAACCTCTGTATTCTCCTCACACGGCTTCTGCGGTAGCTGTTTAAATTAACCCTCCTGGCACCCTCCCCTCGTTAGTATAATGGGGGACGGATTGCTTTCAGAAAGTCATTCATATTCCATCCACAGCAGTAATTAGCTGGCTGCTCTCCCATTGGCTGGCCTTGTTCCAAAGTATCTTGTGGATTCTGTAAAAGGCAGAGTAAAAGTTTCAAAGGAGCAAGAAGGAGAAGGATGTCAACCGGTCATGCAGGGCTAAGGAGAGGAAAAGGAAGGTTGCTCAAACCCCAGGTGTGCTGATAAGTATCTCTGACTCGCTCTGTTTTCATTCTGAGTGTTTCTGCCATCTACATTCTTGGTAGGAAATGTTGAACGTTTCCATCAGCTCAACCTATCTAGCATGTGTGACTGATTTTCCCATGTTCTTTTTATGCCCTCCACCTGTCCCTCTGGTTCTGCATCCAAACACTGTCCTGGAGAACACGATGGTGAAGTGAAGGCTAGGTCCATGTGACCAGTGTAGTCCCTCTCATGGAGTCCTTTATTCCACTAAGGCCTTGGGGGGAGGCAGCTTGAAGTGGCTAATATATAACCAACTAATTATGTTCATTCATTTACTCTTCAAGATATTGGCTCAGTCACTGTATTTTGCTTTACTTTGCCATCTGTTCACACAGTGGAATAACGTTTACTACCTGAACTTTTGGCGTTCATTATAATATTGAGTAGGCCTACGTTTTGCGCTTCTGTTTAAGCCATTTGTATTTTTTACCTTAACACTAGTAAAATGTATGTTAACAATTAATTTTAAGCATGTAGGCCTACTACTGCATGACTACAAGATAGAATAATTATACAATTATATTAACAGTTTGTTACAATGACTAAAGCAGTAAAGGCTATCTGTAGCCTAATGTACCTTTAGCTGCAGGCTGGTCCGCCTCTCCGTCTTGCAGTTGTTAACATAGATAATTTTGCGGTATCAATGTGTCAGTCAGCCACTACAAAAAAACCAATAGGCCTACATAGGCCCTGTGTAAACTTTATGCAACCTGTGGACATTCGTGTTTATTGGCGAGATTGATACCGTGGTTTCACATTAGTTAACCCTTTACTTGTTTGTTTTTTTATGAAAATGTATCATTGTTATTGGGTGGGAAAAAAAAGACTAGTCGACTACTTTTTGTGAGTAGTTGTCGACTACTAAAATGCAGGAGTCATGAATGCCCTAGCTCAGTGTAGTTGGAGTATAATGTAAAATATATTCTAATGCCAAATGTTTATAACTGCCCTTTGTTCCAAATGCTCGTTTGATATTTTGGCTTACAATTCCTCTGAGAATGGTCCAGTGATCAGTTCTTTGTGTTTTCCTGCAGGCTTCCTGGACACTGTTCAACGGAAATGGATGCCTAACATATCCAAGGGACAAGCTTTGAGAAGAAGCCAGAGATTTCCATGCACTTACTCGACAATGCAATGTGCAGCATGGCCACCCACAAGGAACACCATTATTACACTGAATCCTAACCTGGTTGGCAAGGCAACATGATCCATCGTCATGCAGAATCCACAAACAGCTAATCAGGGAAAACAAAGCTGATTAATTTAAGTGAATTACATTGAGCTTCTTGTCAATGGAACACACTAGTCATATTTACAGTTAATTAGAACACTTCTCACTCGACAAATGGAATGTTCTGGTGAGTCGATTGCGTGCGTCACAGTGACATCCAGAGACCTCTCCCTGGTTTAGAATCAATTCCCCTCAGCGCAGTCACCTGCAACAGATGAGCAATGAGATGGCTGTTTATTTGTGAATTGAAGCTGGAATGTTATATGTTCTGGGGCTGCAAATAATCACACAGATGATGGTTTTCGAGCCCACAGACACAAATTGCTTTAGTACCCTTGCTGTGAAACTGGAAAAAAAAGTTAATGCCAAGGTTGGCCGTGATTTCGAGAAATTGAAGTAGAGAAAGGGAAAGTAGAAACTCAAGGCCTCTGAATTGGTTTAGTTCAAGCCTGGCCATAATATTCACAATCTGCTAGATGAGCGCCAAACAGCACAGACGTCCCACATTCTCCCTTGAGGAGCCTCACCCAATTACAAAGAATGCAGCTTTCTGCTCCTCAGTCCCAAACATCTGACCTACTTTCAAAAGACTAATGAACTTTTTGTCTGCACTCCTTTTGATATAGTGACATTGTATCTGCACCAGTGAGCCGCTAGACAACAGAGCAGCAGGGACCCAATCTCGTTGCTGCCTCACTCGCGGACAGCCCCCCGATAAACATGGAGTTCAATGGGAGCCATGATTACAGCGGCTACCCTACGGGGTTTCCCTACAACTCCAGCATGGACTACGAGGACTACGAGCAGGAGCCCGACGCCAGCAAGATCATCATCCCCTCTATCTACGCCCTGGTCTGCTGCGTGGGCCTGACGGGCAACGCCATGGTCATCTACGTCATCCTTAAGTACGCCAAGATGAAGACGGCCACCAACATCTACATCCTCAACCTGGCCATCGCTGACGAGCTCTTCATGCTGAGTGTGCCCTTCCTGGCCACGTCGGCGGCCGTTCGCCACTGGCCCTTTGGCTCACTCATGTGCCGCCTGGTGCTGAGCGTGGACGGTATCAACATGTTCACCTCCATCTTCTGCCTGACGGTGCTGAGCGTGGACCGCTACGTGGCTGTGGTGCACCCCATCAAGGCAGCGCGCTACCGCCGCCCCACCGTGGCCAAGGTGGTGAACGTGTGCGTGTGGGGGCTCTCGCTGCTCGTCATCCTGCCCATCATCATCTTTGCCGACACGGTGCCGGCGCAGGACGGCGGCGTGGACTGCAACTTCCTGTGGCCCGAGGCGGCGTGGTCAGAGGCCTTTGTGGTCTACACCTTCCTGCTGGGGTTCCTGCTGCCCGTGGGCGCCATCTGCCTGTGCTACTGCCTGATGGTGGCGCGCATGCGGGCCGTGGGCCTCAAGGCTGGCTGGCTCCAGCGGCGGCGCTCGGAGAAGAAGATCACGCGCATGGTCCTCTTGGTGGTGGCCGTATTCGTGCTCTGCTGGATGCCCTTCTACATTGTGCAGCTGGTCAGCGTGTTCCACCGTCCGCCCAACCCCATGGTGACGCAGCTCTTCGTCATCCTCAGCTACGCCAACAGTGGTGCCAACCCCATCCTCTACGGCTTTGTGTCCGACAACTTTCGGCGGTCGTTCCAGCGGATCGTGTGCTTCCGCTGGCTGGAGTCGGGCCTGGACGCGGAGCAGGTGGACTACTGTGCCGTCACGTTGAGGAGACAGACCACAATGGGGCAGAGGGAATTCCCCAAGGAGTGTTTGGCTTCAGATATGGTGTTTCGGAACGGGACCTGCACTTCCCGGACAACCACACTGTGAGTGGTACACTAGGATGGGAACCCTGTTGACCAATCGCTGGACATGATACTACACTGTGATTTGGAGGAGCAACCCATGAATGGGCATAGATAGATATACTTTAAGACAACATTGTAGGTAGGGGGTACACATGGCCAAACATTTGTACACATTAGTGAGTAATAGAGATGATTTTGAAAGATATATTTGTAAAGGTCTTTCCTCCACAAATGTTTGTTGGAGAGTATCACACAAGAGAATGTAAACACAAATTATAAAACATTATTTTGGGGATTAATGTAATTTGCAGTAATTTTTTAAGTAAATTATTCCAGTTGACGGTTGCTAGGAAGAGACCATCAATATGTTTTGCATTACCAGTTGTATGCAGGGAGGCTAAGTTTAATGTATTAAGCTTTTATTCGATGTATGAAATCTGTCAATGTATATTTATGTATTTTCCGTAGCTATATACTAAATATATTTTAATATTTATTCGTGAAAAAAAGTTCTGTTATCATTGAAGAACCAACTTGATTTGACCTATTAGGTTTGTGCAATGATTGGAGCTGACTAAACTTGTTTTTACCTTTTTATCTTGGTACAAATACGGGAGCTGACTGTGTCTGTGTTTTACTGAGGCCGAGAAAGGTAAACGAGTTGCCGCAACGATATTATCACACAACATAAAATCAGTGCTGCAACCAAAAGAAAGTAGAACAATATGTCAATCTTGTCTCAAAAGTAAGTTAAGCAGTTAAGAGAAGTATGGGTGGTTCCTTTATGGAAACAGTTCCCTCCTGTGGTGACTATTTACTGAGCCTTGTTTTAGTTTGCGGTGCCGTGTTTTAGTGCACCTCTATGTGGTAACATCACTGTAGCGTCTGAAATGCAACATGTTTGCCCTTCTCGGCCACCATAGCGTTTACATCTCTCAACTTGTTCTCATTTACTGCTATGTACTGTCAATCTTTCTGCCCAAAGCTTTTTGTCTTGAAGTTCCAAAGCCGATCAAAGTGAGTGTAAAAAAAATCTAAAATAAATGTTTTCTTTGGGTCTGCGATCCTTCTTGAAACAATACTGAATGAATGTAACGATCGCACAAGAAGGTGGTATTCGTTCTCCCTTAAAGTTCACTCATGAGCAACTCCTTCTGAAATTGTGTAACAGTTGCAGAGAGCCCTGGGAACTGGTTTGATAAATTTTTCATCTGGGTTCGAAGGAGCGGAAAATTCTCACTTTATACAGACACGCACACACAGATACACTGTACACACAAAGTAAAGAGTAAGCATGGCTGCCACAGTTGCAGATAAGTTGAACACTTTATCAAAGAGACAAAGTGAAGGGCTGAAGGTGAGGAATCCACTATCTATGACATTAAATCATCTTCACATGGCATGTCAGAAAGTACAGCAGTTTGCATCACCTGCAGACATTTCAAGGATTCCAGGCTTCCAAGGGAAACTAAGTAAAGAACTAAACACATTATTTCTAATTAACAAGGTGACAATCAAGAAGACAATCAATTGACCGAGAGGCCATACTGTCCAATCGATTCGCAGTCCTCTTCTATCACCGTGGAAACAAGCGTGTGAGATTATCTGTGCACATGTTCACAAGTTTTACCCAGGCCAGTCCGAATGCATCACCTCATTCGATCTTCTATATAGAACCACCATGATATCCCCCATTGATCTTATATTCTCTATCTGTGAGAGCAACTAAAGAAAGATGACTATTATTCACACTAGCACCAGCGGCTGGCCCAATTTGGCGATATGTTTTGCCACTGGTTTATTAAAAGGCAGAGCTATAGGGCTGGGCTCTATGAAAGAACCTTTATAGCATTTGAAGGAGATCCAAATAAGCTTCAACTCTCGATTTGTGAGATGTGTCAGATAGCCCAAAGAGAGGCTGTCAAGATATGCACGGCAGAGCACATGTGAAGCCTGAGAGTGTGTTCGCCGTTTAGAAAAAGACATTAGGACACAGATGCTAGCGGATAGTGTATCCCAGTTCTGCCTAACCAAGTCCTTGGTTTTGTCATTTTTACATACATTTTGAAGAAATCTAAGAGTAGATGTATGATTAAACAATTGTTATTGCTGGACATTTAAATGTTAACTGATCTGATTCCAGATCTGCTTTATGTATCAATGGGTAGAGATCAGCCTGTCAGTGTCGGCCTGAATGAGAATCACTGTAGTCTGATTTGAAAGTTCCTTTCTTGGTTAGTACAGATTGCTCCCCAATACAATACAATAAGATGTTTGTCTCTTAAAGAGACTGGTCTGCCATTGATTTAACCAGCGGGTGTAGCATGTTCACGGTTGCATGACTAAAAGTCTACACTTTCCCAAAATATTGGGAGAAATACTCAATCAATTTATTATTATTATTAATAATAATAATAATAATAATAATAATAATAATAATAATAATAATAATAATAGATGAGATTTATATAGCGCTTTTCCAGGTGCTCAAAGACGCTTTACAAGACAAGGTAAAACAAAACAAAACAAAACAGAACAAATTATATATTTACACCAGTCACTGAGCAGCAACTCCATCTGCAGAGGTTTCGAAGCCATTGTCTTAGATGTTGTGCAAACATAATACTGTTGGAGGTCACTTCAATTAACTGCAGATTCAGAACAGTATGAGTCACATGGCTAAGCCCCAACCAGAGCTTAGGGGAGATGGCCAAAACAAGCATGGATTGAAAAT
>JAVQIZ010088021.1:10000-11162 GCA_036023535.2 Galaxias brevipinnis
TGAGAGAGAATGTGAATGTGCATGTGTGTGATATAAATAGCCCCTCCTTTCGCCACGGTCTTCAAGAGCGATAACGGTCTGCCTTCATCAGACTAAATGAAACTTAAAGAAAGTATTCAGGCCAGCAGTTGAATTCACAGCCGTTACACAGGACCCTGGAAGCTCCGCTGAGCACGCCCACATAACGCACACTTTGGACCCGTACGCTCGGGTTTTGTGGTTAGGCAGACCGTGTCGGTCCGTAGCATCCAGGTACGTTCCTGGTGGACCCTCTCCGGGCTGGCCCGGTGGGTCTTTTCTCTGGGTTTCTCAGCCCCCTGTCTCCAGAGTGGCTCCTACGTGTGCAGTGCAGCAGCTCCACTCAACGAACAGAGGGGGCTCCTCCATTATTCATACAAGGCGGGCCGGCTGCACAAACAGCAATCTCTCCTCGTCTACAGCCTCCATGATTCACTCTCTCCTCCTCTTCCGCCAATCTGTTTTCTCTCTCTCTTTCTCGTCCTCCCTTTCTGTGTGTCCGTCTCTTGTTCTGTCGCTCCCTTCCCCGCCCTGGCTGTTCATCTTTCTAGCTGGACGCCCTCGTCCTTCGCTCTCTCGTTGCGTTTTGCGCCGTCCCTCACGGCCCAGAGCGTTCGACTTGATGGAGAGGGAGAGAGAGAGAGAGGGGGGGGGATAGATAAAGAGAGGGAGCGCTAGAAAAGCCTGACGGAGAGAGGTGAGGAGGTAGAGACGGGGAAGGTAATTGATGGCCTGCGCTTAGGGGAGTCCGTATCCAGAGGATGGGGGCCATAAAGTGTGTTGACGGCGGTGCCACAGGCAGACAGGAGCCCTCGGGGGGTTATTTAAAACCGCAGATAAACCCCCCCACCCCCACCCTCGCTCTCCTAATACACACTCCTCCATTTAAACCCTATTACAGCGCCGCACCCCTCATTACGGCGCTGTGGAGACTGCCGCCATTAAGCCCTTGTAATACCTCAGGCCTTTGAGCAGGGCACAGCCCTCCCTGCCGCCCCTGACGTGCTAGACAGATGCCCTCAATACCCCCCGCTCCTCTGGGGCTTAGCTGGTCCCTGGCACACAGGGGCCAGTGGGGGGGGGGGGGGGGGGGGGGGGGGGGGGGGGGGGGGGGGGGGGGGGGGGGGGGGGGGGGGGGGGGGGG
>JAVQIZ010088040.1:0-16103 GCA_036023535.2 Galaxias brevipinnis
AAGGGGTGAGGAGTGGAGAGAGGGGGGGAGTGGGGGAGTGGGGGGGAGGAGTAGGGGGGGGAGACCAGATTGGAGAGCAACAGAGGGAGGAGCAAAGGCTGGTGATGGAGGGAGACAAGATGGCACTGAATGATGTTAGAATTATGGCACTGTCACACTTTTCATTCTGAGAACATCTGGACACACAAAATACCCACACACACCCACACACAAAAGGAAAAACACACGCATCCACACAGCATTTTTGAGTTACATTTAGGAACTGGCTCTACAGGATCTCTTAATGAATTTCAAATGTCAAACCTTGTACAAACAATTAGTCAATCTGGGGAAAGAACACATGTGAACACGTGTCAAACATGCTCAGAAAAAAACAACTACAACATATTGTAAATATTGTACTATCAATCCATCCACGTTACATGCTAACACTGACTAACACGTTTCACCATATAACCATCATTTCCATAGCACATACTACAGCACTATCCAGACTGAGCAATGACCATCACAAAGATAGGATGTATTGACTCTTTTATAAAGTCTGAATCATGATAAGATGATGTGAGATGATTCTTACAGTACTCAGACTTTTCATGATACTTTGTTTTTGCTTATACTAAAGATTGCACTGTAAAAGATCTTTGGTCTACTGTAAGCAATTGTTGTGATGTTATTGAATGTAACAATTGCCATAATACCAAATGTGCTACTCACTTTATCTCCTAAGCTGTTGGCTTAATCTTTAAGTTTACCGACCATAAGTGTGTATAATATGTATCTACGCAATCTGACTGTTAAAAAGGAGTATTTTATTTAAATAAAAGTGATCTTATCATTGAAGAATGAGGGAAACTATATCATGCATACGTGTTCTACTATAGTTGTGAATCTTTGTCGCCATCTAGTGGATAAAGTTAAACACAGCAGGCAACAATGACAGTTGGTTCTGGCCATGGAGGGATTTGTGTTTAAAAAATGTAGAACCAACCGGAGCATAATGATCACTCCTTCACCAAGTCAGAAATATGTACTATAAAAAAAGGTTCAAAATCATTTGGACTCTTTTGAATTCTGTGCCTTCCTTTCCCCAAACCTTCAGAGCAGTTAATATGCAGTAAGATCATTCTCATTGTTTAAATGTTATTATCCAGGTAAAGTTGTCTGTGAAGTAGATCAACAGCAATATATTATAAAATGATTATTTGAATTATTACCACAAAGTTCCTATTGCCTTCTGTATATTCTAATATTGTAAACAGTAAAAACAAACAACATATTTGATACCTACAGTTCAACACCTATAAAAGCAATCCACGTTCACAAATTAACATTTCACACGTGCACAAACAGAGGGAAACCAACTGTTAAAACTGCATTTTTCTGAGGGTAAATTTTATTTCAGATGTTTTTAGAAATGCTGAGAGGAATAGAGAATACTGTAAAAGCTGACAACACATGGACCAATCATTTGGATCTGGTAATGACCACGGAACATTCAATAAACACAATCACCTGGGAAACCGCAACGCATCCTTGGGTATCAAACAAAGATGAACACATTCCATTTCTCATTGCATACCATCTCCACCTAGTGAACACTAACTTAAGGCAAAACTAAAAGGTTATAAAATGTCCTGATCTTAGAAAAGGTACATGCACAATTACATGTTGTCTCGAATACATCAAGGTCAAGAAAAAAAAAAAAGTATTTATACTGCAAATATTATAATTTTTTTGTCCAATACACATTTTTCAGGGGTACATATGTATTTAAGGAATCTATCCCAAAATAAATTGGGGGAGAAAAACAAAATACACTAAAAAGTTAAATTAAAAAGTACTTCCTTATTAAATCTTCTGAATTCATAAATGGCCATAGATGAAGAGTCACTATTTGGGTTTTAAACAGGCTGTATTATGATTGGGGCACCGTGTGAATCGTCTTCCTTCCTATTGGTGCCTGCTCTCACCTAGTCTGACAACCAAAGCACCATCAAATGAAGCCCCTACTAAAAAATACATTTGAATTAAAAAAAAAAGTCCAATTAATGAACCAAATCTTACTTGTTTCCTTTTTACATAAAACAAGATATTTTCACTTACTATGCTTTCCTTTTATTTCAAGTGCAGAAAGCTCCAAGTTTCTCCCCTAATAGGTTTGCAGATGAACAGAGACGTTTGGTAGCATGCACCGGGGTGGACACTAAAATCTGTACCAAGGGTTTGGCCAATGGATCCCAGAACCTAACCCAAGTACTACTGAAGCCAGATCAGGGCCCAGATGATCAGGGAACACACGGTCTACAGATATCAGAACCGCTGAAACCAAGCGCAGGGGAGCTCAACAGCACCACATGCTGCTGTAACATGAATAATCAGTGAAAGTAAATCCTGTCAAAATCCATGGGATCTAAGACGACTTGGAAGTTGTATTTGGGAATGGTAACGCAAAACAAGAAAATGACAAACAGACAGTGTATGGCACCGATTATTAAAAAAAAAAAGTTAGCCACTATCACAGTTGAACCAGTGAATGGAGCAAAAATAAACCATCCCCAAACACATGTAACTGTGCTAATATTACACACTGAATCCCTTAGACCTTCTACTGAAAGACTGTAAAGCACCGGTGATCAAAGGCGACGCTGCGTGTTTTGATACAACACTGGTTCATACGGCAAGAGCTTACAGGTGCACCTCAATAGTATAGAGGTTCTCTCTTTTTCCAAATTTCTTTTTAAATAAATCCAAACAATCACTTTGAGACCTATCAAATGAGTTGGAATGTGAGAGAGGATGTAAGGGAAATAAGCCATTTAAGATTATTGAGGATTCCAAACAGGGATCAGTTGTCATGCCGTGTATGATTTAACAACAAGGCAACCAGTCTCCAAGGCAACCTGTTCACAACACTCCAATAGCAATAGAAAAACTAAAAAATAAGACACTCCTGTTTTGATTTTGTTAATACTGTTGGTGAGCACTGGTAGCCTTTTTGCCAGCTAGTCAATTACCAACCTGGTCACCTTGATCTTAAACCCTGTCCAAGCAGTCATGTTTTTTTTTTAAGAAAAGTTACGGGAGACTGTCCTTCAGACAATGTATCCAGGAAAACAATTGGGTTGAATAAAGATTCTCATTTCATGACCTGTTTGAAACAATTCAACCCCTATCAAGTGACAACATCAGAAAATTAAATTCAAACAATTCAGACATTGATCACAACCAACCAAAACCAATAAAAAAAAAAAGCTGTTGTGGACAGGGTGAAAAAAAAAAATGTCTTAGCCAGATTTGGATCTACAGTGACACTGATAATTCTGTCTCTATGGTAACACCATAGATGATAACTGAGTAGAACACATGTAAACCAAAGAGAATACTCACTGCCTCCACAATTCTATTTGCGGCATCCCTCTTGTCCAATAACACTACGTTTCAAAATCATTTCATTGGTAGTAAGGGGTTTGGACTGGGTTTAAAAAAGGTGCTAATATGATGAGCAGGGGTGCGAGAACTTGGGACATAGCCAGACAAACGCAAACAAACAAACAAATCATGCACATTCACTGTTGCCAACAATAATGACTGATGACTGATAATGACTAATGATGAGTTCCTGGGGCGATCTTTGTTGACTGTTCCGTTCTCGACATAGCACTTAGGCACAAAAAATAAACACTGAAAACCAGACACTGATTGATTGCACAACCTGATGGAGGCCTCATGGTGATGGACCATACGAAAGACAGACAGACATAGACACAGACAGACAGACAGACAGACGGACGCAAGCACTGTCTCAAGACATTACAAATTGACATAAGCTGCACTTGGGTGAACCGCCATTATGAACAGACAGACACTATCTGGATTAAACTGGTAAAGAAAATCGCTTGACGTGACACTGTCTGGCACTGCTCCAGGGGGGTGACATATTTCATTGGGCCTTTAAAAACCAATCAGTCTGACATATCTGAACCGTCACTGTGACAGGGTGTCTGCTCTGAACAATCCCCGTTGTAAAGCTGTACCTGCACCAGCATAGCCAAACTCTGAAGTAAAGATAAAAAGTAAAAGGCGATTCGGGGGGGTACTTGGTGCCGACGGCTACAGCTGTTTTGGTGTCTATCTGTCGTTTCTGCAGCAAACTCAGTCATAATAAATAGCCGTACGCGATAGAAAGAGAGCAGTGTTGTCTTGAAGAGAAGATGCTTGGTAAGGGGATGCCCTAGCTAGGTGATGTACAACTCCTCCAAAAACAACGCCTCAGTGCAGGACTATCCACACAGCTCAGACGGGGAATGTCAATGAGCATGAACGCTAATGATAAGACTAACAGCCAATGACTGATCCCACGGTTTTTGTTTGTTTTTGTTGTTTTTTTTACTAATAACAGGTGGCAGTTTTAACAAACCCAAACTGTTTCTTTAAGGATAGGGATACGGTCCAACGTTACAAAAGAAAAGAAAAGAAAAAAGAAAGTCACCTTTCTTTAATTTCCTTGCAACTTTTTGTTGATCTCTCTTATGGATATCTGCAAAAGGGTTAAAGGAAAGAGGATACACCGTGCACATTCAGCCTACAACTCAAGAGAGAGAGCAAACAAATCCTGCCCTACCCCTGCCAAGTGTCTTCTCTCTCTCCACTGGCTAGGTAAGCACCTAATCTTGACTGGCCCACTAACACCAATTCTAGTCTGAGATTGGCCACCAGCACTATAAGCATCTTTGGTGGGGTGGCGCTTCACAGGCGTCCTCTTTATTTTTTCATTTTTTTCCTCTCCACTCTCTCCCGTCGCCTGGCAACGACACTCGCCGTCGACGTGACCCGCCGTCACCGCGCCAACGCCCGGTTGTAAGTCGAAACAGTATACAAAATAAAAATATTCTTTAAATAGGTATATAAACATCATGAAAAATAGAACCGTATCAAAACACATATTTTCGCTCAGTCTGTACTCTTAAGCTCCTCCCCCCCATTGTCTCCACGCTGTTTGCTACAATACACAGGACACCCTCCTGCCTTTCATCTAGAGTTCCTGAGCGGGGGGGGGGGGCGGAGAGGAAGGCCGAGGCCCCCCTGAGGCACCCCACAACTGGGCTCTCACTGTGGCTTGAGTCCCAGGCTGCTGCCGGCGGAGGAGGAGGAGGAGTGGGGGTAGGAGTAGGCCTTTCCCAGGACGATACGGTCCCGGAGGAGCTTGAACAGGACGTAGTAGTTACAGAAGAGGATGAGGCCCAGGGAGAGCGTGTGGTTCCAACGCTCGGAGCTCAGCAGCGAGTATAGCTGGTAGAGGACCACGCTCGACTCGATCCAGATCAACAGGTTCAGGATCCGCAACGGCTTGTGGAACAGGAACTACAATACCCACAGCACAGGAAGAGAAGGGTTAGAACGACAAAAAAAAAAAAAGGTTCTAAAATACCTAGAGAGACAGATTGAAAGAAAAACTACAGACACATACAGAAACTACAATCCCCAGATAAAGGGAGACGCTTAGAACTGAAAAAAACAAAACACCAAAATTCTACCATAACCTGATAGATATTGCCCAGCAACGGGTGAAGGTGGATATGTAAGGGTGAAAAGATTAGGAACTACAAAACACAGAAAGGGGAAGAGATCGCTTTGAACACAAAAAAGAGCAGGGAACTACAAGACCCAGAAACAGGAAGTAAAAAGGTCAGAACGACAAAAAGAACGTCAGTGGGTAGGCAGAGAGAGGAGGAACAATTGAAACAGAAACTAACAGCTTCTAACCACAGAGAGAAAAATTATTAGAAAAAAAACACATACTTGAGATCAGGTTTAACAACAGAGAAAGATACACGCACAGAAACAAACCCAGACATCGCACAGACAGGGACATACGTAAAGTGGTGTAACACACACACACACACACACACACACAGAAACAAACTCAGACATCGCACAGACAGGGACATACATAAAGTGGTGTAACACACACACACACACACACACACACACACACACACACACACACACAGACACACACACACACACACACACACACACACACACACAGAGAAAAAAAACCATAAATCGCACAGACAGGGACATACGTAAAGTGGTGTAACACACACACACACACAAACGGAAACAAGCCCAGACAAACCGAGACACACACAGACTGGGACTTACATAAAATGGTGTAACACACATACACACACACACACAGGGACTTACATAAAATCTGGCGTGGGAGACATCTGAGGGCAGAGCCACATTGTGAGGCCCTACGGCTTTGTAAAGGGAGCGACTGTGTCGTACCAACACCCCCTGAGGCCAGATAGTGCTCTCTGACCACCTGCAAATCACACGCACACACACACACTAAGTCAAACTATATGGACCACACAGCTTGAGTCCAACACCATGTGAAACGCAAGAAAACTTTGTGACGTTATCAGCAAAATCTTCGACAAAGACAATAAAACAAAATCACTGGAGGATGAGCTGGATTGTCCAGGTGTGCCCCGCCACTCACACATGCTGCGGCGTGTTGCTATAGGAACCGTGCTCCAGCTTCTGCCAGCGGCCCAGGTGTGAGGCTGAGCGGTGCATCAGGTCGCAGTAGCTGGGCGGCAGCAGCTGACTCATCAGCATGACGAAGGCGTTGATCCACACCATGATCAGGTGCTCACACGACCAGCGCATGTCGTAGTACTGGGTGCTCTGCAGAGGGCAAAGGTCAAAACATAAGACGGGCAGTTACAGACAGACAGACAGACAGACAGACAATCAAACAGCATGTCGTAGTACTGGGTGCTCTGCAGGGGGCAAAGGTCAAGGTCAATACATAAGACGGGTAGTTACAGACAGACAGACAGACAGACAGACAGACAATCAAACAGCGTGTCGTAGTACTGGGTGCTCTGCAGAGGGCAAAGGTCAATACATAAGACGGGCAGTTACAGACAGACAGACACTCTCTCACACACCCAGCCCCAAACAATGGGGACCTAACTGTTACCCACCATGACGAAGCAGAGGGGCAGGAAGGAACACACACACACACACTCTCACACACACACACACACACACACACATCCCCCAAACAACGGGTACCACAGTGTTCCCCCACCTTGACAAAGCAGAGAGGCAGGAAGGCCACGTAGTAGGCACTGAAGAGGGAGTTGAAGAGAACCTCCTTGATCCGCCGGTTAAAGTCACTCTTCAGCTCCTCCACCTCCGACCGGATCAGCTCCGGCGTGTGTGTGTGTGTGTGAGGTGGGCACGTGTGTGTCGGGGCCTGGGCGGGGCTGGTGAACTGCTCCCTCAGGTTCTCCCGGACCAGGGCGAGGAGGTCGCGGGGTCGGAAGAACGGCGTCTCTGATAGGTCGCCGTGGTAATCGCAGTCGGACGTCAGTGGTTGGCTCCTCGCTCCTTCCTGGTGAAAGCAGCAGAGGGGAACGTACACACCGAACCTGGGAAGAGAGGAGAGAGGGAACAACGAGGAGAGGAGAGGAGAGGAAGTAAGAGAAGAGGGACACTTAGAAAAAGGTTTATCTATTACATCAGCAGAGACAAAGAAGATGTATGAGGTTGTCAGTATTCCTTTGTGTGTGTGTGTGTGTGTGTGTGTGTGTGTGTGTGTGTGTGTGTGCAAGTGACTGAGTGTGTTAAAAGCTTACTCACTGCTGGTTAATCAGTGCTGTATTGATTATCTGTCAATGTGAACAAAGTGTGTTTCCCCACCCAGATCAATGGTATAGCTAGCTAGTTCTTTAGTCCTGCATTAAGGCCTATTGCTTAGGGTAACGCCATTATAGAGTAGTGACAAGGGTGTGGGTGGATGCATGTGTGTGTGTGTGTGTGTGTATGTGTGTGTGTTTGCATTTGTTTGTGTCTGTTTGTGCGCATGTGCTTGTTTGTGCGTTAGTGTGTGTGTACATGTGGCTCTGTGTCGGTTTGTGCATGTGCGTGTCTGTGTGTGTGTGTGTGTGTGTGTGCGTGGGTCAAAGGCACTCACGGGTAGCCCAGGAAAAGCAGGTTGAGCACAGAGTAGTTCTTGCAGAGGTACACCAGAGTCCAGCACAGCACCCATCCACAGAGGAACAGCAAGGTGAGACGCGCCGCTATGACAACCATGTACCGCCCAAGAGAACACCTGCTGCCCTGAGACACCTGGACGACACACACAAATATTTACTTTGGTGTGGTTTTATAATCAAAACAAATTATCCTACTAAACAGGGCACCAGTGCGAAAGACCTTAACGCTGTAGGATAACAAATAAATAATATCAGTTGTTTTCTTCTGTAGGGAATTTCCTGGTGGTTTGGTGTGTATATGTCTGCAAGGCCTGTGGTAGTGTGTGTGCATTCATCACACACACTGTGTGGTTGTGTGTGCGTGCGTGCGTGTGTATTGATGTGTGCCGGGGTAGCAATGTGTGTGTTAAGCTGTGGTTGTGTGTTTCAGTGTATGCATAGGTAACATATTCACGTTTCTGCGTTTCTGCACGCTCTTTGGGTGTGTGTGTGCGTGTGTGTGTGTACCTCTGACACTATGGTCCAGACCAGCCTCCTTGCCAGCATGATGGTGATGAAGATGGCCAGGTGGTAATCCATTAGATGGAAGTTCTGCAGAAACACAACACATACAAAATAGCAGCCATTAACATGCACATAGCAACCAACATTACACACAGCAACCATAGAACGGCAACAATCGTCGCACCCTACACCATCATCCCATACAGCAAACAATATCACACACCGGCCCCACACTGACACTCACACCATCCGCTTGCACGGTGACATTATCACACACACACAGGCATTCCCAGCCCCACATAGCTCCTTGAAGACACACTGACATGAACACAGATTAACACACACTGACAACGACCTCAACATACACAGACATCACCACCACCACACTCCAAAACCAACACACACTGACAGGGGCACGCAAAACCAAAAAACCTTAGACTGTTGTCAACAGAGACCAGAATCAACACACACAGAGACAACACAGCCACACAACTAGGAGGGGAGTCCCTGTTCAGGTCCAGACAAGTCCATTTCACATCGCTGTTCAACACGCGTGCCTGGCAGCCTGTGAGTGGCATGTGAGTGTGTCTCAGTGTCTTCAGTGTATGATTCATCCCAGCAAGGACAAAACAGTGGAATGTTTGAAAGTGTGTGTATGTGTGTGTGTGTGTGTGTGTGAGCCCATATGGGATCTCACCAGGGTGACGGTGGCGGCAGGGTAGCTGTGTGTGAGTGTGTGTTTGTCTATGTGGTGTCACCAGGGAGATGGAAGCAGTGGGGTGGCTGTGTGTGTGTGTGTGTGTGTGTGTGTGTGTGTGTGTGTGTGTGTATGATATTACCAGGGAGGTGGAAGCAGTGGGGTGGCTGTGTGTGTGTGTGTGTGTGTGTGTGTGTGTATGATGTTACCAGGGAGGTGGAGGCTGCAGGTTGGCTGTAAGGGTACCACCACACAGTCCTGTAAATGTTGATGTACTGGACGAACAGCGCCACCAGCAAATAGAGGAAGAGCAGCAACTCAAACAGAAGGCTGCTGTCCAATGGAAGCTCAGGGATCCGCGAGTGACGGACGGGCTCCGGGGTGATGAGGGCAGAAAGAGGTGGGGCAGACAGACCCACTGAGTTACTGCTCCTTGAGAGAGAGAGAGAGAGAGAGAGAGAGAGAGAGAGAAAACACTATTGCGTACTGCTCCAGTACTTTCTTTTCACAAAGACTAGAGAGAAATTCTAACTAGTCAAGCAAACTATTAAAAAAGCGTGTGTGCGTGTATAACCTATAATCTATTGTGTAGCGCCCTGTTAAGAGTCTTCGATGCATGTGTTGGTCTGTATGTGTGTGTGTGTGTGTGTGTGCGTGTAACCTACCTGTTGCGTAGCCCCGTGCCGTTGGTGAGGCTGCCCCCCACCAGAGTCTGTAGGGACGGCAGAGCAGATCGGCTCAGCTGCTGTCTGCTGGGACCCCTGCGCCCTCCCGGCATTATGGTGGTTGCCACCAATTACCCCGGCAACCGCCGGCTCCACCCGACAACCAGCTGCCTCCCAGACTCCTCCCGCTCCGCCTCAAAGAGCCTGTACAACAAGACCAGGCCACTGTAGAACGTTTACAGAGAAGAAGAAGAAGAAGAAGAAGAAGAAGAAGAAGAAGAAGGTGTGTTAGGTAATCCCACTGACATATGCAACACTAATCCCCCTTCCCCCACCCTTCTGCTATTTAGATATTCAGGAGCATGCTGTAACATGGGTAAACAAAAAAACTAAAAAACGCAATATAACACATCTTATGGATATATAAGCATAGTGTACATCAAAACCTCACACAAAGGCATGTGTATTTAAAATACAAGTGATATACACTGAAAGTCTATAGTCAAGTCAATATCCATCATCAGCATCAGGCAAGCAGGTAGAGTCAGCTTGCATATCGTGGGTTTGGTCAAAGATCCCGAGTTTGTTTCATTATTATGAACGCCATTTCCAACGACAACAAAAAGTCAGTGAAAGGTGTTTTGGGTACGTTCTCATGCGAACAATTGTGTAATGCTAACGGGGCAAACTGATAACCTGGCTACAGATGGAGCAGTTACTGTCTTTTCAGTAACAGTACAGCTCATAGTTAGTCAGTATTTTCACAAAAATCATTTTCAATGTGTGGTGAGGTTGAAGTGAAACAACAACTGTCCAACTGACAGCCACTGTATCGAAAGCGTTGTATGCAAATGCGGAAACAGCCACGAAATGAGAGCATGCGCAACTGATAAAAAGAAAGTTAACAGCTTGTCAACTTTTATAGTGATCATTGCTGAATAAGACTGACTAGTGTGACAAAACTAGTGAAATTGAAAACATTTTAAGAAACACGCATCAAAATTCCTCAGTTGTATTCTTGAGAGACAAAAATGTTGTTAGACAACTTGACAGTCACTGTGTATGTTAGGGTATATGAAATAGGGGCTGCAAGTTTGCTTCGTTGGAAGCTTTTTCCGTGCAAAAATAATAATGATGGTAAAGTTAGCTACTTAGGTTACACGTTCAGCAGATTTGAGTTATGACTAGCTCTAGCTTTCTAATTGAGCAGAAACACTCATCATGAAAGCTGCAAAAAAAAAAAGACAACATATGTTCACAATGTCAACAACAATCTAATCTAATACATGTGGAGTTCACATACCATTTACTTTGCTAGAAGCATATAAATTGGGTGGAAGGATACTCACACAGCATCAACAAAAAGGTGGTACTGGTGGTGTATCAGACGAGGATGCATCAGTCAGTTGTGGCGTGTAGAGTGAAAAGTCGCGTAAGAAGCGAACATTTCTCACGTTTTCAGCTTCAATATTCTAGATTAGACGTGTTTGATAGCGAGTAACGGTACACCGCTAATACTACGATGCTGGATTATATGCGGAAACAAACATGATCGTTTAAAAACTTATATTTTGGTTGGATGAGCAACAGCAGTCTCCTGCACACAGAGACCGACGTGGCAAAACCGAACCTCCCCTGCCACAACGTAATCAGTTCTGCGACGTGTTAAAGCCGCGCAGTCGCAGTTCAACCGTGTAAGCAAACCAAAAAACGAGACTGCAATTTTTCTCACTCAAACCACTTGTTTGGTTGCACTTAATTCCAAATTCCGAGGAGAATATATCATTGTGCGTTGTGAGATCAACCACAATTCGCATTTAGAATATTAATAGTACCCAGGTTGAATCCAGGTATTTTTTTTGTCATAAAATAACCCCCAAAAAAGTATGTCAACTTTTTAAATTTTTCTTTAAAAACCTACACTGTTCCCTTATTGTTGTTCCTTTACAACAGCCTTACTAGTGGCATACTGTAGGCCTGTGTCTTATGTATAATATAATATTATATGTATTAAATATATATATATAAAAACAAATTTGTGTGGCTAGATTAGTATAAAAAAATGAACATGTTATAGTGTGGTCACTAAGCAAGAAGGTGAAATTTGTGCTTGTGATTAAGCAAACAAAAACATTAGCCATAAACATATTTGCGTAAGAAATGCATATTCAATAGAAGTTCTCTGTAAAACATCTTTAATAAAAGCGCTTCCTTCGTTCTCACTATGCAATATAGTATACACCCATCACAAAAGTATTTTTACTTGGCTGCGAATATTCAAACATTAAATCTGTTTGCACAGTTTACAAAACAAACTAAAGTAGTTTTGTGTTACATTATTTATATTGCCACTTGGTAGACAGCTCACTAAAGAATAAAAGATTTGAAACAGCTGCCAGGAGATCCTGGCAGTTGATTGGAATGACCAAACACTCAACCAAAAAGTAACAAACTAATAAAGACCTGTCAGACCTGAAGCTGCAGCATTGACATGAGAAGATGTCATAAAAAAAAAAAAAACATTTATGTCACATAAATGAGAAATAAAAGGTGTTCTAGAACATAAGAGCCATACAAGGCCTCGAATGCTTACAAATGAAAAACTTTTTTAAACATTAATAAAAACAGAACAAAAAAACATTAGTATTCTATAGAGCGTTTTAACTAGTCATTCAGGCACACACAAAATAAACTCCAAAAACATAGTAACAGGTATGCAATGACAGTACTCAGTTAAAACTGAGAACTTCATTTTCATTTGAGGTCTCCATAGAATAGACTAAACCTTCATAACAGCCTATTTCTTCTTAGGTCATATGTATTTCTTATCAATTAAAATGATCAAGAGCATGAGAATGGTCAAATCCGTATTGACCATCAAATCCTTCATGGAGTCAATCTTGAGCTCGATACTACAACTACTATTACTTCTAGGACAAGGATCCAAATCGTATCGATCCACAACAATAGTAGAACTACACCCGATCAATATCTCCCTGATCGCACTCCAAGCAGTGTGAGAGCGCCAATATTTCCTATACATACTTCAAAGAGGGGCGAGCTTCAAAAAGTAAAAGTGTGACATCCCATTAGACCACAGCAGCACCTGGATTAGATCTGTGTGTATGTGGTGTTCTAGCGGAGCCCTCTGGAGTTTTAGTAGTGGCAGCAGAATGTCAGAGCTGTCGATCATCAGATGACTACGCTGGTGCCACTGCGGGAACTCTTGTCCTGTGAGAAACACACCCACTTTAGACTCACTTATTTAAATCAACCGTGAAGATTAAGGTTGGGCCAACACACTAGATTGAGGTTGTAAATGGCTTTTGACTCAAAGAATGATTGTCTTTTCTTCAGGTCCACCCAACTGGGTGGACTCAGACATGTAGTCCCTAAAATGTTGCCATTGATAAATAACAGGTTTCCTGAAACATTTGCTGGTATAAAGAAAGAACAGAATGTCCATCTGTATCATAATGTCCAATATTTTCGACTTTAAACCCAACCAGGGAGACTGACAAACTGATTATCAATTGTCATAAAAAAAATAAAATAAAAGTGGTGATATTGTTTTGTTGAATGACCGAGTGAAGATTGTTGGGTTGATTTTGTAGCATGTTCGAAGTTTGCTACAGGAGTGATTGATCAAGTGCATGTTTTCGTGTTTGTATGTTGTTTGTGCATAGGTTGTTTGTGTAAGTGTCTAGAGGAACGATTGTCTTACAGAGTAGCGATCGTTTCTCCGCACTGGTTTTTGCCCGGGCTCGTATTCAGTGTAGCTTGGTGGTTTGTCGTTCCTCCTCCCACCACCACCACCTCCTCCTCCTCCTCCTCCTCCTCTCCTGCTGATACTGTCGTCATCCGAACTCCAGGATCCCCCCTTCGAACGCCTGGAAGCTGGAGGAGAGTAGTTCCCCCTGGACCTGCTGTCAAAGACGTCGTCACGGGAACGAGAGCGAGGGCGGTCCATCCGTGCGATGCTTCGTGGTCCGCCTCGGTGGTGCCCGTCCAGCGACTCCTCGCTGTAGCTTCTCGGGATACCTCTGGACCGCGGCGGCGAGGGGTAACGTCTCCCTCCTCCTCCTCCTCCTCCACCTCCGCTGCCGCCCCTGTCGTCGCGGCGACGGGTGTAGCCGCTACGGCTGCTCCCGCTGGAGCTCGGTGGGCGTGTCCTAGGCGGCTGGGGCGGGCCCCTGCCCAAAGGCTGGTCTATGATTGGTGGGAGTGTGATGACACGGCGCGCGGCGGCGTCGTGGTCGTCCAGAGCAGACAGCATGCTGGGAGGTCCGGGGGAGAAGGGGATGGAGCGAGTCATGTGTGGGGGAGGTGGGGGGCCCTGCATCTGCATCTGCATCTGCATCTGCTGAGGGTGGAACTGGTGGGGGCCACCAGGCTGCTGAGGCTGTCGAAGGAAAAGGAGGGGGGTGTTTAAACATTTACTTTAAAGCTAAAGAATAGTATTTTAATTGGTTTTATTAAATCTAATGTTCTTATAATTATGGACATAAAAAAAATGACTTTTCTCTGGTAAAATGTTTTTTTTGTTTTGAGATACTGAGTGAACAATGGCTGCATCTTATTTGAGAAAGAAACTATTTTCTTGGTCTCGATAAAAACATCTGCATTTATCAGGCTTTGAAGAGAGATCATTGAATCTTATGAGAAGTCAATTCTAGAAGGTGGGCATGTTCCCCCTAATGAGTTGAACATTCAAATGTGCATATTTAACATTTGGTCAAACTGACTGACTTCCGGTATGATATTATTATGATTGTTATTTCTGTTGACATACCTGTAGGAGGGGACTGGTCATGTCCATCCCCCTCACCTGGTTCTCCAGGAAGTCTAGCATCTGATTGGTTCCAGCAGGTGATTGGTGCCCAGGTGGACCGGGCGGCTGCATGTTATAGGCCATGGAATGAGGAGGGGGGAGGGGCATAGGGCCCATTTGCATGTTCTTCCCAGAGACGGAGCCTGGAAAAAATAAAAAAACTTTACAAACCAAATCTCTGATTACGAGACATCTGTGAACAGTTGATTTTAAAAAGCGTGTTTATTATAGAAGTACAGTACATTCAAGTAAATGGGAAAGTGTGTCCAAACCTTTGACTGGTACTGTACAGTTTTTATTAAAAATAATCTGGATTATTTAACCATTAATATTGTGTGTGTTAGAGCGCGAGAGAGAGTGTGTGTGTGTCCACTAACCGGAGTAAAGCAGTGGGTTCTTCTGAGAGGAGTGGTTGCTCATGGGTGCGTAGATCGGCTGACCTCCAAGCCAGGGTTGCATGGCCCTCTGTGCCTCCTTTATCATACGATGCTGCATCACCGCTACAATACAGAGAGAGGGGGGGGGGAGAGAAAGACAGAGAGGCAGAGACAGAGAGAGAGGCAGAGAGAGAAAGAGAGGCAGAGGGGGAGAGAGAGAGAGAAGCAAAGGGAGAGATAAGAGAGGCAGAGAAAAAGAGAAAAGTGGAGGGAGAGAGGCAGAGAGAGGGAGAGAATGTAAGGGGGTCTTGCCTCATTTAACCTTACCTGAACAGTATTAGTTTTGTTTATGTGTGTTCAGTTTCTGTGTGTGTATATATTCTGGGTGTGGATCTGTATTCCGTTGTAGTGTGTGTGTGTGTGTGTGTGTGTGTGTGTGTGTGTGTGTGTGTGTGTGTGTGTGTTACCTTTCTCTGGACAGCAGCATGTCTGAGGGCAGCAGGGACAGCGGACATAGCAGCAGCACTTCTGGGGACAGCACTGGCAGCAGCAGATGCAGAACAGGATGATGAGCATCAGAGCTCCGATAATGATGAGGAGTGCCGTCAACCAATCTAGGAGAGAGAGAGAGAGAGAGAGAGAGAGAGAGAGAGCCATGGTTATCATATCAGTGGAACCATTTCATTTACAGCTCACGTTTTACCCATGGTATTTTATTTACTTTTTATATATATTTTTAGGAAGGTTAAAGGGTTATGATAAAAATTAAAATATGTGTGTGTTGCTAAGACTCATGGAATATGTTTGTTCCAGCAAAGCAATTACATGTTGAAATGTTTCCCTTTTGAACATCTGATAACCTCAAAGCTTGTGATTGCTATTGTCAATTACAAAGCTTTGTTGTTTAAAACAAACCTTTTCGGACATTAGTTATAATTGGTCATATAGCTGTCCTGTCAAGATTCTCTCTCTCTCTCTCTCTCTCTCTCTCTCTCTCTCTCTCTCTCT
>JAVQIZ010088052.1:0-12159 GCA_036023535.2 Galaxias brevipinnis
TTATTTATGAGAAAGTAAATAAATGTATTACTACAAAAGGAGTCGCCTACAACGTAAGTGACGAGTCGTTATTTACATTTGAAATACATTCTGTGCGCAACTGCGCATGTTCGGTGACCGTGCTTAATTTTTCGGGGGGTTTTTCTTCTTGTAACCACGTCTTAATATTGACGACAGACTCGAATCACCGGGTTTTTAGTGAGACCCGGGTCGGAGTTGTTCATTACATTTTCACGTGACAGCCGCAGAGGCTCAGTAAAGGACAGAGAAAAGAGTAGTTCACCCCTAAACCGGGTCTTCTGGCCTGAGTCGTTCGTTCACTGGTCAAATGATAGCTGCATAGGCACCAGAGATAAGGAAACATAAAGTAGCGGTTGAGCCTTAGGGTCTGAGATTTTCGTTTACTTGTAACGTGACTGCTTCATGCTTAAATTACGACTACGTTCATAAGTGTTCGTTATTGATTTTTGGATTATTACAAGTCAGTTTAAATGCGTTACCCTCCCCCCCTCTCTCTAATGAACGAAAAGTCTCGAAAAAATAGTAGTTTTTCTTCCTTAACAAGAGTTAAAGAACCAAGTCACTAAAATGAACCTATCTTCCCATCACTAATATTAACCGATCTTCCCATCACTAATTCACTGCCCACTAGCGCTGTATTGTTTGCGTGGTTCAGGACAAGCAGGACCAAACCATTTCATGTAAATAGGGAGAGGTGCGGCGGCAGTACAGAGGCTCTTGATGTTTACTTTTTGCCGTTCGTTGTGTTAACACATTGTAAATAAAATATAGGCTATTGAAAATGTATTACCTAATATTCCAATATTTTTTCAGGGCTCCTGTCAGTTACTTATCATCGCCCTAACTCCGATTGTGTTTTGATACACCAACATTTACCACAGAATGGCAACGTCTGGAGATTGTACATCCGGCCACGATGCCAATCTCACCCTTGGCATTTGATGAAGCTTTAGCTGATCTTCAGGCAGTCAGCTCAGAGTCTGGCCTATGACGAGAACTCATCATAATGCTTACTACCACACAAACCAATCACACACAAAACCCGTACTCAATCTGCTCCGATCAAGGAAGTGGGGGAGACTATTTAAATATCCGGCAATCACTAATACGGTGCATCAACAAGGAAATTATGATTGTTTGGAAAAGGTAATGTTAATTCTTTCTAAGCAGCGGGGACCATGCTACTTGCTCTTCTAATTTTGATCCTTCTTATGACGTCACTATTTCTGTCATTTTATTTGACCGGTATGCTCGCTATTGATTTGAAGCGTTCTAAATCTCCTGAATTGTGCGTTGGGATGCCTGTTGTTATTTCTCGGATGGCTTCTAATTTTGTTCATTCCTTTCTATGTCTTGCCATCTGCATGGTCAGCATGGGGCGGTTGCCTCGGGCCCTTGTTCGTCACTCCCGAGGGGAAACCGTTGTCCAAATCCTGGTTCTCGTCCCATCTTCGCCACCTGTGCCTGGAGTGTGGACTGGACTAGATGGGCTGTGCGTTCTTTAGCATTGGCGCAGCCACTTCGGCTGCTCTAAATCAAACAGCTACAACGTAGTTGGAACCGGAGCACATTCAATCAACAGCAGTGAAGATAATTGCACTGCGTATCGTTTTGAAACTGTTCAATCGAGACACGTAAAGTTTTGTTAGTCTGAGTCTTAAGTAATTCCAAAGTATAACTAGTTTCTCAGGAGCTCTTGCTAATTCACATAGCTTATATTTTTGTTCTTGATTATTGATATTGATTATTCAATATCAAGCAATTGATGAACTGGTTTGCGCATGTATTCTTAAATCGCTGACAATTCGATCCTTCCATATTCCTGCTGTTAATAACGTCATATAATAACGCCATTTTAAAATCGCCTCTGCTTGGTGGTCGATGCTGCACTTCATAGAATAGGCCTACAAAATTTTTTACTGGACCCGGCACGAAAAAGTCTGCACTCCTAGTCTTCAAGTTAAATTTACTAGGCCTATAGACTTAATATGGGACTTTGTTGGGCAGAGTAGAAAACTATAGTATTTCAAGGAGAATATGCCTTTTGATTGCAGCTATGGGCTACTAAAGCAGCTAAGTCGACGACACGTTCGCGGTTTTAGAGTACAAGTTTGTTTTTCTATATTGTAGACTTACTTTAGGTAAACGACCAAATGCAGTGCTTTTCAACTTATCTGTAGCAACTTATCCATTATTTCTCTCGCGATGCCAGACCAATCTCCACATTTCGTTGCGCTGGAGAAAGGTCTGGCACCTTGCATGGAGTACCAATCACTTGAGCGGCGCTAAACCCAGGATACAGCAACGGTGACCTTGCAAAATACAGTAGTGTCGGAGGGGAACTTGTTTTGTGAAACATTTGCACATTCTAAACATATTCTTTGTAAGTCTTTACAACCATTCACCGAACAAACCAAGCAGGCATGCCTTACTACACGATCCAAATCTTCGAAACTGGACATTTTTCATGTGTTCGTTGGTCGCTGGATATTGTTGCACATAGCAGTGAGGACTTAAACTGTAACAAGTACATAGCGGAAGGAGAGGAATCTGGATGAATCTGATTGGTGCCGACTGAAACAATCGGCGCCAATGGCAGGGTCATTCCAAAAGTATCTCTGTATATCTGTTCAGCCAGACTACTCTCACGATAAAGGAGTAAACTAATATCAAAGTTGGCCATAGGAGCTTTTGCTTTTAAAGGATGGCTGCATGGAGTAGCCCATCAACTCGTTAAAATTATACATCTTTTTCGATACTAACACTATTGACTAGACGCACTGACAGTTTATTAACTATATTTATTCGTAAACTTTTACTAAAATATATAAATCGGATATTCAGACTGTCTAATCACTGGTTTCAAATAAATAAGGAACAGATGAATAAATATATTGAATAAATACTAACGTGAATTATGTTGTCCTGCCTATGTGTGTCTACGGCTACGCTCATGAAAATGGGTTGATGGACTTCGAGCGCTTGAGACCGTCTGTTCGACCAAGCACAGCTGATTTTCTTGCGGGAAACAAATGGGGAAATCACAGTGGTTGTTCAGAGGCGGTATAGTACTGACTAGTGCAGGAAGTCGCGTTGAAATATCTCCTTCAGGTGGTCCATTTTAATCTCCATGTTTAGTGTTGGGGTTTTGGAGAGTGTTCGAATTTAAATAAGTATTAAATGATCATCTAGCTCTCTGAAATCAGTAATGATAAAGAAATTGCACCCTTGAAAAGACTAGAGGAATTGCCCCCGTGCAAGTAAAGACTAAAGGAATTGCCCCCGTGCAAGTAAAGACTAAAGGAATGGCACCCGTGTAAGTGCCATTATTGATCAAGGAATTGCACTCGTGTAAAGGCAAGTAAAAGGAATGGCACCTGTGCAAGTGTCTGCAAAGATCAAGGAATTGCACCTGTGTAAGTGCAAGGAGCGATCAAGAGGGTGCACCTGCCCTGCATGAAAATGCATTGATTTACAATTGATTTAATTTGATTGATTTTGGTTGATTGATTTTGATTTGAAGGGTGCACCTGTGTAAGTGCAAGTTAAAGCTACAGGAATTGCACCCGTGTAAGTGCAAGTTAAAGCTAAAGGAATTGCACCCGTGTAAGTGCAATAAAAGGAATGGCACCTGTGTAAGTGCAAGTAAAGGAATGGCACCCGTGTAAGTGCCAGCAAGGATCAAGGAATTGCAACCGTGTAAGTGCCGGTAGAGAAAAGGAATTGCACCCGTGTAAATGCTAATTAAAAGATTGGAGGTAAGTGCAAGTAGGGATAGAGAGGGTGCGCCCGCCCTGCATGGAAATGCATTGATTTACAATTGATTTAATTTGATGGATTTTGGTTGATTGACTTTGGATTTGAAGGGTGCACCCTGCTAAAGGAATTGCACCCGTGTAAGTGCAAGTTAAAGCTAAAGGAATTGCACCCCTGTAAGTGCAAGTAAAGGTAAAGGAATTGCACCCATGTAAGTGCCAGTTAATGCTAAAGGAATTGGACCCGTGTAAGTGCAAGTTAAGGTTAAAGGAATTGCACCTGTGTAAGTGCAAGTAGGGATCGAGGAATGGCACCCGTGCAAGTGCCAATACGAATCAGGAATTGCACCTGTGTAAGTGCAACTAGGGATAGAGAGGGTGCGCCCGTCCTGCATGTAAATGCATTGATTTACAATTGATTTAATTTGATTGATTTTGGTTGATTGATTTTGATTTGAAGGGTGCACCCGGGTAAAGGAATTGCACCCGTGTAAGTGCAAGTAAAGCTAAAGGAATTGCACCTGTGTAAGTGCAAGTAAAGCTAAAGGAATTGCACCTGTGTAAGTGCAAGTAAAGGTTAAAGGAATTGAACCTGTGTAAGTGCCAGTGAAAAAAGAAATTGCACCCGTGTAAGTGCGAGTAAAGGAATGGCACCCGTGTAAGTGCCAGCAAGGATCAAGGAATTGCAACCCTGTAAGTGCCGGTAGAGAAAAGGAATTGCACCCGTGTAAATGCAAATTAAAAGATTGGCGGTATCGAATCATATAACTATGGTTGAGTCTGCAGGTTGGGGATCGAAGTATGAGTGCTCCCTGTCTCTGGATGACGTAACGGATATATGAAGCAGGGAGCGGCAATATGTGGCAGACCCAACCATGCCAAATTTGATGTCTAAGTCAAATTTAATAAATGCTTTAAAGACGAAGAGCTTGTCTGACTGAAATGGAGCATTAGCTGAAGTTCAGGCACTTAGCTCGGAGTCTGGCCTATGACGAGAACTCGTTATAATGCGCACTACTGCACAAACCAATCACCCACAAGCCAGTACTCGATCTGCTCCGATCAAGGAAGTGGGGGAGACTATTTAAATATCCGGCAATCACTAATACGGTGCATGAACAAGGGAATGATGATTCTTCCCACCTCCACCCCAACTACCGCCTGGGTCTGCCACTCTGTTCTGCCATTCTGTTCTACTATTCTGTGCTACTAATCTGTTGTGCTAGTCTTTTCAAAAGGGGGATCGAAGTATGAGTGCTCCCTGTCTCCGGATGACGTACCGAATATATGAAGCAGGGAGCAGCAATATGTAGCAGAGCCAACCATGCCAAATTTTATGTATAAATCAAATTTAATAAGTGCTTTAAAGACGAGAAGCTTGTCTGACTGAACTATGGCCATGGAAGTAATAATCTGAGCATCAAAATGGGTTGTCGGTGGGCTAAAGTTAAGGGCAGGATTACGCCTCCCTCCAATTCGAGCATATATGGATGATATGACAATAGTGACAACTGCTCCTTGTACTAAAAGCAACCTTAAATGGGCTAGAATGAAAATAAAACCAAGCAAATCCAGAAACATTTCAGTTGTTAAGGGAAAAATGTGCAACAAAATAGTCTTCATAGATGAGGATCCAATTCCGACCGTGATCGAAAAGCCTGTCAAGTCACAGAAAAGAGGTACAATACTACCCTTAAACACTTGGAGCACGTGGAGGAATTAAGCATTGAATTGAACAGAGACCTAGAAAGCATTGAGAAGTCAGGGTTGCCAGGAAAGCTAAAACTATGGTTTGCCTACAGTTTGGACTTCTACCCTGGCTCATGTGGCCATTGACAGTTTATGATATACCCATCCCTAAAGTTGAAAAGCTAGAAAGAAGAGTCAGCTTTTATGCTAGGAAATGGTTAGGGTGGCCACGATGTCTTAGTAGCCTGGCTCTCTATGGGAAAGGTGCTCTGGAGCTGTTGCTTACCGGGCTTACAGAGGAATTTAAGTGCACTAAAGCTAGATAGAAATGACATTTAGATCCCGAGATAGTGTAGTAAGAAAAGTAGCACCCACTTTAGCAACAGGATGGAAATGGAATCCAAAAGAGGCAGTGCTGCAGGCAAAAGCAGGCATTAAACATACGGAAATAGTAGGGCAAGTACAACATGGACAAGAAGGATTTGGACATTCCATTACATAATTCACAATTTCTACTATCATTAACATTGACAAAGCTTCGCTAACACCATATGGCTTGTCAATACCATAAAACTGTCAAATGCCATTTCTCATGGCACTGTCATGGCATTGCTATCTTGTTGTCCCAATTGCCTGTTATGAATCATAGCAGTGTGCCATGAAGTGCCATAGCATAGAGCCCTGTCATAGCTGCTATCACAGCTATATTTGATTTATGTTTTTGCTTTATTTATAGCTTACAATAACTCTTAAAATAAGTAGCATTACCTTAAGCACTAACTCAATTGAACACAAAAAAATTTGTTTTATCCGAAGTTTAGAACACAAGAACGTAAGTATTTTAGTTAGGCTACTGGCACGACTACCTCAGAACCATGTGATTCTGAACACTTGCGTAAACAGCAGGAATTACCATAAGGCTTAAGTCTTCCTTCCTTCTCACAAAATGACTCTACCAAAATTGTCCAGCAAATAATAAAGAAAACCTAGATCTGTGTATGACTCCACTATCTGAGCGACACTTGGCAAAAATGAGATTCATGAACAGTGTTGGGCAAGTGACTCAGGATTTGTAATAAGTTACTATTTACTTAGTACTCCTTTGAAAATCAATGCAATTACTTTACTTATTACTTGGTATCAAAACTAATTAGTTACGTTACTCGTTACATTACTATATTACTTTCCCTAGTCAACCCCATACTTCCCTGACCTAAAATAGTCCATTACTTCAAAATGTTTTGAGCAAAAGCAAGGCCATTCCGGTATAATTTGAACAAGCATAACGTAACCTTGTGTGAGCTCCAAATCTAGCTAAAAACCTGCAGTGTCTGCCATGTAACGTTAAATATCAATTATATGTTGATTTCGATAACATTAGCAAAACGTAATGTTACATGTCATAGTGCCTGGTCTCATATTGGAAGCAGTGACTCTCACCTCAGAGCGGTGCTAACTTAATCATTCAGTTTAGCAGTTTGTGTGACACTGCTGTCACAAGCTCTCTCCTACCTTCATTTCTCAGCCATCAGAGTTTGAACTTCAGACAACGGGCAGCTGCAAAAAGTGTGTCTGCTAGTAGCCTACATGACCTACCCTGACCTACCACGCATAAAAACATCATCATAAGACTATCTATCTAGGACAAAACAAATTTTTTAAAGTAACTCAGTGTTACTTGGATTAGTAACTGTATTATAATTATTGTTTTGGAAATTGTAATCCTTTACACTACTCGTTACTGAGGAAAGTAATAATATTACAGTAATATATTACTCAGTACTGCCCAACACTGTTCATGAAAGCCTAGCAAGGTGGAGAACACTGCTCACTATAAATAACACAAATAATGGTCTCAAGTTTACCAGAAAGCACATTGATAAGCCTCAAGAGTTCTGGGAACAATGCTCTATGGTTAATTCTTGCCTAAACTTGTATGCATTGGCAAGCTTGAGATGAGCATTAAAGTTCAACAGCTTTGTTGTACATGCATATGATGATTTTATCACGTTCTCATTGCTGTCATAGCCTACTATTTACCATCCCCGGACCCAGCCCTTCCTTAAGTTATTGTTATGGGGCCAAATGAAGCTGTAGTGTGGTAAAATAATGAAAACAACCACAGGAAAACCCTTCATTTTACAACCTTCACTAGATTCAACAGATATATTCAGTACATCTACCTCATGCATTTTATTCTGTGGCCTACCCTACCACACTCCTATTTTAGAGACTTTTCATCCCATTCACTGACATCTTTTCAATTTTAAAATGTGTACGTGTAAATGGGACTGTGCGTGTTACCGTTGGTTATTCAAGTCTGCTATTCAGAGGACTGGCATTCAACTCTTGCCTGCTACATGCATCTATCTTTCCTCCCCAAAATTTTCAGCATACCACTGTTTTTTTTTTACTTGTCAGAGCAGACAGGGAGTGCAAGCTTTGCCTTGTAAGGTGTGCACTTCACAGGTTTCAAATGATTGAATCTCATGTGATAAGGAGCGAAGGGGAGAGAGGGATGGATTTAGGTATAATGGCAATCAACTATTGCTAAAGAGTTGTTCATCATTATTTAAGTGATTAAGAATCAATAAATAAGATTCTGGTTTTAAGACAAATTGATAACCTATTCCTGATAAACGAAATGTTACCTGTTGTAATTGATGTACAATTCCAGTTTAAAATTGCAATTGTGATTAATAGACAATAGACAAACAAACGTATTATTATCACAATCTTGTATTATTCCCCCATATCTGTTTTTACCCCCCTCCCACACACACAGAGAGAGAGACACACAGTAAAGTGCTTGAAGGTGTGTACGCTTCAACAACAAATCTGAGATAATGGAAACATAGGAATAGAATAGAATAGAATGTATAGGCCTACCAATAGAATATATACCATACAACTGAAAATTATCCTTTTAATTGCAAGGTAAAGTCTAACCTTTCAATCTTAGGCAATGTTGTTTGTTTCTGTTCACACCAAATCAAGGGAGGCTATTCTATAGCTAGTTACATTTAAACACATGAAATTATTGTCAAACATAAAAACATACAAACATCTACTCAAAGAAAACAGAACCAACAGGAAAACATTGTAAGACCCCAAATAACTGATATCATAACTTACCCTAACCCCAAATAGGCTTCTATAGCTGTTATGAGATAATTGACTAGACTAACAGCTTTAAAGTTGCTAAAGCTCTATGATAAAATAATGCTAATCCACTCTGGGATCAGATGCAAAATTCCTGAAATGCCTATTTCTATTCTAGCATGTAGTGCTTGTTATTTTGCTTGGGGATCATCCCATCCCCTCAATTGTAATATTTGCTGTACTTCTCAGGGGCTAAACTAATTTTGAAGATATAAATATAGTTTTATTAAACTTGATGTGAACCTAGGAATTCTATTAATTTAATATTTCTCAAGAGGGACAGTCAGTTAATTTCAGTTGAGAAGGTCGGACGAAAACGGGAACAATTCTTTGAATAAAAAACAGGCTTAATTTTTCAATGGGTTTCAGGTCATATCTTCATCATCCATCATTGTTATGAGTAAGATTCAAGCTGAGCCCATTGTTGTTTTGTTCTATGCTGTATGGGGCAAAAAACAAAGCAGCACATGGCTGGAGGCTTCTCTTTCTACTTGTTACCATAAATGGTGTGTAGTTGTATATTGGTGTCTAGTTGTAAATGTACACCAAGGCAAAGAAGGAAAAATAATAATATAATAATGATTCGCTTTACCCTGGACATATTTTTGACCTGATATTTTGTGATGAGAGTAAGACAGACCAACATAAAAAACACATACTGTGCATCATCATAACATACATATGTGAAGTCTGACATCTAGTGGGCCAAGAGCAAATACCTTCTGTAACGTGTAGCCTATATAACAGTTAGTTGTGCTCCATTCATGGAACAGGCAATGTCAAACCTGACAAGGGCATTTAATTGTGTACAGAAATCCCTTAGAAATCTAAGATTAGTCCTTGATGCATCAAAAACTAAATATATGCTTTTCTCAAGGGCCAAAAAGGCAAATAACATTTGCTCCCTTAATGGGGCCCAAATTGAGCGTGTTACAGTTTACAAATACTTGGGAATTTCACTAGATGAAAAGTTATCATTTAAGACGCAATGTGCTTGAACTCACAAAGAAGGTGGAGGATCAGACTTGGAGCTCTATATAGAAGAAGATCATGCTTTTCACTTGAAAACAGAAAGACAATTGTAAAATCCTCTTTCTTGTCAGTCATGGATTATGGTGATATGTGTATATGCATGCAGCCCTAACTATTTTAAAGTTCCTTGATGCAGTTTACCACAGTGATTTGCGTTTTGTAACTGGGGATAGTTTTAGAACTCATCATTGTACACTGTATACAAAAGTAGGATGGTCTTCTTTTAGTGATAGGAGAGAAAACAATTACCTCTTTTTTGTTTACAAGGCATTGCTGGGCAAGTTACCTTTTTACCTTGCTTCATTATTAAAACACAAATCCAGCGGTCATAAGACACGCTCACAGGACTATATCACCCTTGAAATCCCCCAAAGTGAAAACAAAACTTGGTAAATCAGCTTTCAGGTTTTTTTGCCACAGATAAATGGAACAAGATTCAACAGGAATTGAAATTAGAGCAGTTTGTTTTTTGTTGAACAATTTAAACTGTTATTGGAGGATTTTGGGGTTTAAGAGTGTTCTCGTTTTGGTTGAAACTTAAATATTGTACTGTATTGTAAATATTGTTTTGTAAAACATTTTTGCTTATTTTTTGTTGTAATTTATCAATTCTGCCTTTAAACAGGGAATTGCTGGAAAAGAGACCTGGTCTCATTTATTTAACCCTGTACAAATAAAATAGAATAATAAATTCCTTGATCACTTCTAGAATACAACAGTCTACATATAAAACTTGCTAAGGGAACGCTATCTGACCGTAACATTCTCCGCTGTTTTACATAGTAACATAGCTCTCTCACAAATATATATCATTTGACAGAAATAACAGTAGGCCTAGTTGGTTGTGTCAATTAAGACGCAACATACATAGGTTCTATATATACAGTTGAAGCTAAAAGTTTACACACACCTAGGCTAAAAATATTTAATAGTTTTTCACAACTCCACACATTTCATGTTGCCATACATTTCTTTTGGCAAGTCAATTAGGGCATCTGCATTGTTCACATCAGAGATCATTTTAAATCAATCAGACAGATTTATTTCACTATATCAGAATTCAAAAGTTTACATACAGGGTCGAAAGTTTACATACACTTTGTTAGTATTTGGTGGCATTGCCTTTTATTGCTTAACCTGAATCAAACGCTTGGGGTAGCCTTCCACAAGCTTCTTACAATACTTTGCCGGAATTTTTGCCCATTCCTCTTGACAGAATTGGTGTAACTCAGCCAGGTTTGCGGGCCTCCTTGATCCGACACGCTTTTTCAGTTCAGTGCACAAATATTCTATGGGATTCAGGTCAGGGCTTTGTGCTGGCCACTCAAATACTTTCACTTTGTTGTCTTCGAGCCATTTTGTTACAACTTTGGAGGTATGCTTAGGATCATTGTCCTGCTGGAGGACCCAGTTGCGACCAAGTTTGAACTTTCTAGCTGATTTCTTGAGGTGTTGCTTCAGTATTTCTAGATAATCCTACTTCCTCATGATGCCATCTATTTTCTGAAGTGCACTAGTCCCTTTTCCAGCAAAACACCCCCACAATATCATGCTGCCACCCCCATGCTTCACAGTTGGGATGGTGTTTTTTGGATTAAAAGCCTCACCCTTTTTCCTCCATACATAACGCTAATCATTAAGGCCAAACAGTTACATTTTTGTTACATCTAACCAGAGAACTCTCCTCCAAAAGGCTAGGTCTTCATCCTGGTGATCACCTGCAAACTCCATTCTGGCTTTTTTATGCCGGTCTTGGAGTAGGGGCTTCTTCCTTGCGCGACAGCCTTTCAGGCCATGGCGATGTAGGACTCTCTTAATGGTGGATGCAAATACTTTGGTACCTGATGCCTCCAACTCTTGCACCAGTTCCTTTGTTGTTGTCTTGGGGTTCAGTTGAACCTTTCGTACCAAAGTTTGTTGAGCCCTGGGTGTTCATTTGTGCCTCCTTCCTGAACGATGCACTGTCTGTGTGGTCCCAAGATTTTTATATTTGCATACAATTGTTTGTACAGATGCTTGTGGTACTTTCAGTTATGTGGAAATTGCTCTTAAGGACGAACTGGACTTGTGGAGGTCCACAATTTTTTTTCCAAAGGTAGGCCCTTAAATAAAGCCACAGGTGCAAATTAACTTCCAATTAACTCCTAATTATGACAATTGACCAATCAGAACCTTTAAAAAATCCATTACATCAATTTATGGAATCTTCCAGACAGTATAAAGAGACAGTCAACTTGATGTTAGTAACATTTTGACCCTCTATGTAAACTTTGGAATTCTGACATAGTGAAATATATCTGTCTCTAATTGATTATTTTAAAATGACCTCTGATGTAAACAAAGAAGATGCCCTAATTGACTTGCCAAAAGAAGTGTATAGTAACATGAAATGTGTGGAGTTGTGAAAAACTGAGTTTGAATATCTTTAGCCTAGGTGTATGTAAACCTTTGGCCTCAACTGTAGGTTGGCAGCACATTTGGACCGCTTTGCAGTTTATTC
>JAVQIZ010088141.1:0-11850 GCA_036023535.2 Galaxias brevipinnis
GTGTAATAGTAAATATCAGCAAATGATATCAATCGCCAACTACAAGCCAATACCAAAAACTGACATTTTGGAGCCTATCCCAGCCGACACAGGGCGAGAGGCGGGGTACACCCTGGACAAGTCGCCAGTCTACTTGTACCAATGCTCAAAGTTGAATATTAGGGCTGGAATTGGAAAGAATGTAAAACATCTTTATGTATTGTAAAATTGCACTGAAGAGAAAAAAAAACTTTACCCTGGTATATAATAAGTGGTACGGCATTCAATTAGACTGATTAGATTGTAAAACACTTAAGCCTCTAACAGAATAAATCTTTCTTTTTGCAAATGTTGTGATAAATTTTTTTATTTTTAAAATAAATATATTTAAAAAAACTCAATGCAGCCATTGGTAATTACCAATACCAAGTGTTGGCATAATTCTCTGAAGTGTTAAGGATACTTGAGCTACCGTCATCCAGGTAAGCCTGAATTAAACTTTGTGATACAAAAGTTCTGCACACTGCACCATACAAAACACTATCACAATCTTAGCAGGCATCAAGGCAGCCATCTGTTCTATTTTGACAGGCCTTTCAGAAGACACACTTAATTTTCTGTTGCAAAAGCTGGTTATGGTTGGGGTAGAGAAAAATGTAGACTCAAGTTTTCTGAAAGAAGAGAACCTTGTGGATGTGGTGAAACCTGTCTAATGCCAGAAGCTAATTAGTGCTTGGAGTACTGCTGGTATGAAAGCCATTAGCTTGCTTTTTATAAAGAAAGATTAAAGGTTATACGCTGTTTATTCAATAGTTCCCATTTCTTAAGTGCATTATGTTATGTGCCCTACTACTAACAAATGTAACGTTTCATGTGCAGCAGTATTACAACCTTAGGACCACCTCAATCATGGCCATGAGAACTACCACCACCAGCATCACCCTCTTTATCTCTATTATGGGTTTAATGTTCCATGTGACACAATACCCATTGGAGTAACAGCAGCTTTGCCATATTTTAAAAATAAATAGCCTTCCCAAGACTCATCATACAAGGTAAGAATTTTACATTGTTGTTTACATTTTCTACCACAGCAACTTTTCATTCATTTTAGGATTGGTGGTGTAATGATTTCTTTGTTGAGACTCAGGTGCAGGTGAATCAGGGGTTTTAATAAAACAATCTTGAGGCATACACCATAGCAACTTTAATAAACCAATAAACACAAACTGTAGCCGTAAACTTCATCAGATTACTGAAGCATATCAAGAACGCTCCAAACAATACTAGCTACAACACAGCCCTCTGGTTTGTATCTATAGGCACAACCCTATGAACCCAAACCAATTAACCCAGGTGTCCCTAAATTAATAAGCAGGTGATGATGATAGTTAGCGAGGGAGCATGGGTGTGACAGGTGAGTCTAAAGAGTATTCAAATTCTTTGTATTCATCAACTGGTTTGCCAACATTTAGTGGTAGTTGTCTGTGAAATATGTTAAGGAGGAAGGTATACCTTCTCTGAAATTATTAAACATCTCTTAAGGTACGTTTAAAGGTGTGGTGCATTACAAACCACTCAAAGGAAGTATACTTCGTACACCATATGGTGAACCAAGGCAGTCTTGTCCACAAAAGAGATGTTTCTATCTAACATATGTTGCCCCTTTGCAATATGATCGTTCAATGGTTTCAATGACAGATATTTGGTTTTGGTATGTGTGAACACACAGAAATTGAAAGAAGAAAAATTGCAAGAGTACAGAGCCCGGGAACTGACAGAGGAAAAAATTTGTCCATTGTGCACACAACTTGTTAATTTGTTCCCTTCAATTAAAAATGTCATTCCATCAAGCTAGTAATTTGTTCCCACAAAATGATAAAACTAGGGCTGTCAAAGCTAACGTGATTATAACGCCAAATGGTTGTAACACCAGCATCATTTTTCACGCAATTAGTGCAGTCGTAAATCGATAGACACCAGGAGTGTCAGAGCGACCACCGACCATGTCGCTGCATGCTGCTTGGAAACCGAGCTGCATGCGACCATGGTCGTTTTCTACTGACTTGCCAGTGACATGTTACCATTGCGGCGTGGGTCCTTCAATTCCACATTATAATATATGGAATAAGCCAGTGCTTTGTGTTTACGACAGACAAAACTGGTGAACGGTTTTCACAATTATTTCTACGGAACTTGCTAACGTTAGCTAGTTAAAGAAGAAGGTAAGCCAACAGTTAGCTAGATAATAATGGTAATAGCGTTAATTGTTGTGGCTATCCGTATTCCGTTTGCCTATTACGGACTGATAATTAGCTTCATAAAACTAAAAAACTAAATAAGCTACCTCAAGTGAACTGCGGTTGTATTTCACATGCGTTTATTTGTTAATAACCATAGGCAAGTTGTTTACATTGCCTAGTATTTTACAATGTCCCATGCACAGCTCATTCAATTTCAATATAGTAAAAACATAGTCAAATCATAGCATTTAACATTTGTTTTCATATTATTATTTTGTTAAATAAGATATTACTCAACTTAAGTGTATTGACCACTGGGTAATAAACATCATATTTTAATTTAACAAAAAAGAACAGTTTGTATGTGTACCTTAAATGATTGTCCACCCTGTCATATTGGGAAATCCGCCCCTTTAAGAAAAGGCTATCTACTCTTGTGACAAGGACAGTCTTTCTTTCTTCAGTGGCGGGGAATTCAAGGGCTGAGGTAAGTAACTGATTTTCCGAGAAAAATTTCCTCCCTTTCGGCATAAAATATGCCAGAAGTGATTAAAATACAATATTTTTTAAATATGTAAGTCTAACTGTACCAAATTCTCTTCATCAAACAGACTAGCCTGTTAGCATTTTTAGCTTACAACAAACCGTGACTAGCTAACTGAAGCTCAAAATGTCCACCCTATCGTCATCCCAAAATGTCCATGTCATCCACCTAGACCCGACAGGGTGGACATGCACATGACAGTGTGGACATTTTCGTTTGTAATTTCTAGATGGCAGCTATTTCATCATCCCTTTGATAATGAACTTTACCACACACAGGCACACTAATTTGTTTGTAGTCATGAAATCATTGCCTTTCTCAGGACATGCCTCTGAGTGAGGCAGAAATTGCACGGCGGTATAGAGAACGCTGAAATGCAAACCCTGAAAGAAGAGCAGCATACCTTCAGAAAGAAAGGGAGAGATGTAGGAATGAGAGACGGAAGAAGAAATGAATTAATGAAGTCAATGAGAGAGAGAAGCGAATTCAAAGGAAGAAATGGAGAGAGGCAAGAAAAACTAGAGGAGCTAAAGCTCGCACAATGGTCGCGTTGACTCCTTCCTCGACTCCAGAAAGTCCTCCACAGCCAGGGCCCTCAGGGTTAGCGTAAATGTCATATGGAAATAAATGAATGAAATATAACTCTTAGACAAATAATTTACTAATTATAGTCACCTATATAATACTTACCTATACAGTATATTATACAGTACTTACCAAATAGGCTCCCTGGGAATAGTTCTTGAACCTAAATATAAAATTTCAGCATATCTGGAATTATATTTTACATTGGTAATTACACATACCTACTTTCCAAGTTAAGTTCCCTGAAACTGAATAAAATAGAATATTACAGATTATGGAAGTGCCAAGATGTCATCTTTTGAATCTGTATAAATCTATAAGGGGTATATATTTAATCATTATATAAACGTAATATATTTACCCAGCAATTAGCCTTTGGAAAGGTTGTTAGATCTATATTGTGATGTGTAGAATCATATTTCATGTCATTAATTATACTTACCTCTGTGTAGATCTGACTACAAATGATATATTCTAGGCAACGCCCTCAAGGAGAAAGGATCCGAGAAAGAAGGAAGAGGAAAATGATGAAAGACTTCGAGAAGCTGAAAGAAAAACTGGCAAAAGAAAAGAGAAAAGCAGAAAAATATGAGAAGAGGTACCAAAGGATGAAGAGAAAAGCACCATCAGTGTCTCCTTATTCTAAACTCAGGGAATTAGTAAGAAGCCAAAATGTTAAGTCACCTATTAAGAGAGCCCTTCTATTTCACACCACCCTGGTTGAGAACATATGAAATAAAATACAGAAACGCAAAAACTGAGAGAGAAAGACAACTGATTGCCAGGGTGACTTCAGGAAGTATTAAAAAAAAAGTACAAATTCCAGAAGTACACACAAATAGCATTTGGCTACTCGAAAAAAAGAAGCGCATCTTTCCGTGTGGCTCTTTGCGGAACTGTGAAGAGAAAAGAAAGCAGTGCAGCTATTGAGATCAAGAGGAAAGGGAGGTCCTTTTATCTACTTGACGATGTTAGTTGTAATGACACCAGACTGCAAACAGTCACACGACAAAAGAAAGAACTGCAAAAAAGATTACTCAGATACATTGGAAAATTTACACAAATGATTTTGTCTGAGCAGCATGGTCATCTGTCGTACAACACATTTTTCCGGCTTCAGCCATTTTGGGTTGTTACACCTACAGATGCTGACCTCAACACGTTTGTGCAAAACACATGAGAAGACACAACTCATGGCCAATGTCCTTCATGGTCGTGGTATATTGTCTACTAAAAGCATCGAGAATATGGTCGACTCAGTAATGTGCGACTCAAAGGCAAAAGCATGTGTTTACCAGTTAGTGTAGGGAGTGCCTCCTCAATGCATGTCCAACCCTTAAACAACCCGGGGAAGCAGAGGTTTGTGTGGCCCAATGGACCACAGAAAAGATCCTTAAAGGAGAAAAATCCTCCACGATTACAGTCAAGAGACATCTCGGAACAACAGAGTATGACCTGGTTAGCCAATTTCAAGGAAGGATCAGCAGATTTAAGCAACACCTCTTCAACATCAGATGGCAATATACAGCCTATAGGCAGGTCAGGGAGACCCTAAAAAGAGATGTGCATGCTGCACATCAAATTTTTGTGAAAATTACTGGTGCAAATACAACCAAGAAATCCAAGCGGTCCACTTTGGAAGATCGCACCAACAGGCAACTCTCCACACAGGGGTACTTTACACTGCTGGAGACCAGTCGCCTCTCGCCTTCTGCTCCATTTCTCCAAGTCGACGGCATGACCCTACAGCTATTTGGGCCCACCTTGACCCAGTACTTGGGATGATAAGGCAAAGATACCCTGAAGTAAAAAAACTTCACTTCCTTAGTGATGGGCCAGCCACCCAGTATTAGCAGATAGGAAACTTTTACCTACTGTCCACAGAGCCATAGAAACTAGGATTTGAAAATGCCAATTGGAATTACTTTGAGGCAGGACACGGCAAGGGGGCACCAGATGGTGGTGGTGCACTGAAGAGATCAGCTGACAGAGCCATCAAACATGGAAAGGACGTCCCTAATGCACAGATCCTTTACGAAAATCTTAAATATACCGACTCTTCAGTGGAGTTATCCTATTTAAATGAAAATGATGTTGAATTAAAGCGAGCGGTATGAACATAACCTAAATATACCCCTTACGTTCTACAATTATCAACCTATATATGCATTACCGACGTAAATACATGTACTTATTCATATCTGCTTAATGTAAATTCAGAGTAAATTGCCTGCCTATGAACTTACCTAGTTAGATAAACTGAAACACAAAACAAAATAAAACAAAGTGAACTGCCTACCTATCTATATACTTACCCAGTTAGATACACTGAAACAGAACCTACCTGCAGTACAGTACATACTTATCCAGGTAAGTCTGCGGAAATAAAAAGTGAATTACTTAAATACAGTGCAGTTCTTATCCAAGTAGAAGTACTGAATCAGAATAGACTATAAATACCTACCTATGGACCTAGTTCGGTCTACTGGAATAAAAATAAACAAAGTAAATTACCTTCCTACCTATTACTTAACCGGTTAGATCCACTGAAACATAAGACAATGGAATGTGAATAAATATCTAAATTATTACATCTTTATATACCTCTATAAAGACAAGAGTTGTGCCAATGCATATGGTACCACAATGATGTTGGATGTAAAGTTTCCTAGTAACCCCCACAACTATACATCCACTCTTAATGTTAAAAGCAACATGTTGTGATGGCATTGAAATCTCAATATCATCACATCGCTCTCTTCTCTTCACATCAGATACCTGCCATCGTTCCTACAAAAGGAACAATGAGGTTGGATCAGGCGCCAAGTGTGTCACCAGGCAAGCTCAAATACCGGGACATCACATGTCTCTGCGAGAGAGGCAGGTATGTTGGACTGTCCTTGTTACTAGTTAATGGAGTCAACTTTAAGTGAAGAAGGTAACAATGAATGAAAACATATTTAAGAGTAAATGTATATGCCCATGACAGGGTGGACATTGCCTATGGTTTGTGCTCCGAATATTGTCCCATAATAATCAGAAAATACGTGTGGGAGCTCAGCTAATAAATATTCTACAATTGGAGTGTCTACTTTACGAAAAGACAAGGAGAATGGGAAATGAAGACCAAAATGTGTGAGTATTGTGAGGGTTGAAAGGCACTCTATGGTGATATTGACCCTGTTATTATAGGGAACAATAGCTGGATTAGAGGAGGAGATGTGCATGCAATGAGGAAGAGAAGGTTGAATGTACCTAATGTATGTTGACTAGGTTGCTATCCTATTTGAGTAGGCTGTCAGGGTCTGTTAGCCTATGTCCACGTGAACCCGAGTCGAGTGTGTGCCGGCATTGTCGCTCAGCAACATTTGTTAACTGAAAATGAAAACTTTTTTGCATGCAATATGCTGCGCTATCAAAGGGTGCTGAAGGAGCCCCGCTCGTCGAATAAACATTACATTTATCCATTTTTCCTTTTAGTTTTCTAGTTATATAGGCCTATGCTAACCGCTCCATAGCCATATTCTAACAGATTGTCTATTTTAAGAGCAAGATATCACTTGCACTAAGTGGGCCTACGTGTGGACCACAGCACCCTGTTTGTTAGTTTATGTAGCAAGTAGCAAGAAAACAAGTATAGCAATGAATATAACAAAAAAATTAAGATCCAAAATATCAAGCATAGTAAAAAACGAGATATTGCAGTGTTTGCCTATTTGGCTGTTATAACATTCATTTTTAAGTAACTGTATATCTCTATTTGATAGGTATTTAATTTCAGTTCTATAATTTAAATTTATTTGGCAAACTATAGACATTGTTATTTTTTATTCCCCCTCCAGATTTGCAGTTATTTCATTATGGTAATTACAGTTATCTTCCAAATACTCTTTAGGAACGGCTACCAAAAACCCATACAAAAGGGTTCTAAAACATTCGACATTACCTCCATGGAAGGGAGAGCGGACAAGAGTTGGAAATATACTCACAAAAACAGAGGCAAGAAAAGGTTTGAAAAAGAGGGACAACTCCACTGCAGCCACCAACAACAGTATAGACAAGGATGTTATTCTGTCCTTGCTAGACTCAAAAAAGGTATAACTACAACTTCAGTTTCCAATATTTTCCATAACATATAGCCACGATCAATTCCAGTTGAATGAAATGTATGCAAGTGTTCTCATTTAAATCTAGATCGAAAGTCTTAGATTTTATATAGTCTACTATAGTTCTTCATTGGAATCAAGAACTGAACCAAAAGCATGGGCTGTCCCATGTTGTACTGTAGTTAATAAGACATAAGTAAATTAAGTTATTTTAAATAGGGTATTATTCTGTTAACAGCCGAAGAAGAGTGAACTGGTCTCAGCATGTCGCGACCATGGAGTCAGTGCAGAGGGATCAATTACCGATCTCATGAACAGGCTCGAGGAACTTCTGACCTTTAAAGAAGTTTATCCCAAGCTGTTCAAAAAGTTACAAAAAACTGGTGGTAAGATAAATGGTTCTCAGCCTTGTTGTTGAATTGTCAACATACAATAGGTACATTCAACTTTCTCTTCCTCATTGCATGCACATCTCCTCCTCTAATCCTGCTATCGTTCCCTATAACACATCCCCCTGTAAAACCAACACTTTAAATAAATAGCCCATGGTTATTAACGAATAAACGCATGCGAAATACAACCGCAGTTCACATGAGGTAGCTTATCTAGCTATTAACACAATTAATATTATTATCTAGCTAACTGTTGTCTTGCCTTCTTTAACTAGTTAGCTAGTTCACTAGCTAGTTCAGTACAAATGACACTGATTAACAAACCGTTCACCAGTCTTCTCTGTTGTAAACACACAAAGCACTCGCTCATTAGCCTACATATTATAATGTGGAATTGAAGGACCACACCCCCACGGGTGCTGACTGACACTGAAATACAGTGGCAGGTCAGAGAGAGCGACCTGTAGGTCGGAGACAGCAACATCCAGGTCGGAAAAACGGACCGCTAGGTCGGTTTCTAACTGGCATGGTCAATGGTCACTCGGAGGATTTCACCCCTAGTGCGTAAATCTGATGGCAACTAGCAAGCCATGGATAAGGGAAAAGGCCGTTTTGAATGGCAAGTTCAGCTACAAACCCTGCCAGACGGGTCTGTCAACAAGACCAAAGCTATTTGCAGTTATTGTTTATGTAAACCGAGTTACTTCCAGATAACATCCTTTCTTAAATACCATTTGCTTGCCAAGCACACAGCTGATGCATACAGTCATGTTGGCCCCAAAACATCTCACTTGCGAGCCTTTATATTTCCCCATGTGAGGTTTGACACCATTATATTGTTTTACTTTAGAAGTGTGAGTGATCTTTGATCTATAAGTAATGGAACATATAGCTGACTAATGTACCTTCAGTTAGTGAAACTAGCCTTATTGCCACGGCTATTAATAGAAAGGTAAAATGCAGAAACCTTTGTAGTTTTGTAAAATACCAATAAGTAATATTCTAGTACAATACTGCACTGTAAAATCGAATTAGTTAACCTTACTTAAAAAAGCATGCAAACCGATTGCCTTTAAAAAAATTAAAAAAAAGTAACCTGGAATAGGAATTGTATGTGAAGGCTTATTTATATACTGTATTTACACTTGAGTTGAAGTAAGTATAGAGTACTGTATAATTAACTTTAGATGTACTCTTGACTTGGTGTAGACTACTCATAATTACTATTACAAACAAAATAATTTCAATTGAAATATAATGTGTCTATTCAAAACCAAACATTTATTTAAGTCGGGGTAACTAATGTGACATTTCCGGTCACTTAGAATTTCTCAGTTATTATTAACTTGAAGAGCGATCTGATTTACTTGTTAAAACCATGCCAACCGATTGCCTTAAAAATACCCAGTGTTACTCATGTAACTTGCAGTTGAGGCCAAATGTATACATACACCTAGGCTAAAGATATTTAATCTCAGTTTTTCACAACTCCACACATTTCAGGTTACCATGCATTTCCTTTGGCAAGTCAATTGGGGCATCTACTTCATTCACATCAGAGGTCATTTTAAAATAATGAATTAGAGACAGATTTGTTTCCCTATATCAGAATTCCAAAGTTTACATTCAGGGTCAAAGGTTTACGGTTTCATACAAGGAAAAGCACCTCATACCTACAGTTTAATATGGTGGTGGATCATTGATGCTTTGGGGCTGTTTTGCTGCCAGTGGTCCAGGGGCTGTTGTTAGGATGAAGGGCATAATGAAGTCCACCAACTACCAAGACGTTTTAGCTACAAAACTGGTTGCCTCTGCCAGGAAACTGAGACTTGGCTGTAGGTGGACCTTCCAACAAGACAATGATCCCAAACATACTTCAAATTCAACACAGACATACATGGTTACGTGAAAACAAAATAAATGTTTTGCCATGGCTTTCTCAGTCTCCAGACTTAAACCCTATCGAAAACATGTGGTCTGAATTGAAGAAAGCAGTCCATAAGCGCAAACCTAAGGATTTCAAGGATCTTGACAGGTTCTGCGTGGAGGAATGGTCCAATATCCCTCCAAATGTGTTCTCCAACCTTATTAACATTATAGAAATAGGCCCAGTGTCATCATCCTTGCCAGGAGAGGCTGCACCAAGTACTAAAAACGGGTTCCAATAATTGTGAAAACTTAGGTTTTTTTAAATAAATGGAAATGTATAATTAGAATTTTTCTTTTGATCTATTCCATTGAATCCTTAATAAAGTAATATTTTGATATGTTGGAAAATTACAATATATCTCAGTAATGATGTCATTTGTTTCTTACAGTATTTTTTGCTAATTTTCATCAAGGGTGCCAATAATTCTGGACCTGACTACATATCAGTACTTCTCTCTTGCGAAAAGAGCTGGCCACCGCGCATGCAATGTTTTCACTGGAGCTCTAGCCTCCACAATCTCCTGTCTCTGCAGTGAGAAGGTCTGGTCCATCTTTGATCCAATGACAGTTCCACTGGGTTTCCGTTTCTTAATTTCTTCAACCAGGAACTTTCTCCCAGCCGATAAGTAATTTACCTCATACCTTTTTGCTCTTTTAAAGTCTTTCGATGCCATTGTCGGGGAACCTTGTTTGACCCATTTATACTAACCACCATTAATCTACTTTTTAAAGTTTAGTTTGATAGTTCCCAATTTTGAATCTCAAACTATTCTTCCAGCCAGAACACCTATATGGTGAGCCTGGTTCCTTCAGGCAGGGATGTTTGATTATTAGCGCTAATGCCACAGAATGGATCCGCTCTTAATTTGGATAAGCATCAAATTTGTAAATTGTTTCAGCAAGCGTTACCAGAATACTATGCCTCATATCTCTTGGTACATTCAGGTATGTATTGTCTTCTAGATACACAAGATTAGCCTGTCTCTGTCTGAATTCTATAGCAATCAAGAAATTTAGAATGTGAAAAAGTCTGGCCATTGACTTTGACTTGTACATGACGATGCGCTGTGTGTCTCAGGGTTGTCGCGGTATGACCCAAATGCAGACAGACACTAAACAAAACTAAACCAGAAGACCAAAACAAACCCAAGAAGGAACACGGGAGACAGACGATTGACACAAAACCTGTTCCAGCAGGAGACAGGCACTTTTACTATGAAACACGGTAAAGCAACACGCAAACAGCAAATAATGGTAGAACATAGAACACAGGAAAACAGGAACTTAAATACAAACTAAAGGAGACCAATGAACCAATCCGAAACAAAACAATACAGAAATCAGGCCCTAAACGGACCAGGCCATGACAGTGTGTGGACGTAATCGCTGTATCATCAGAGATGCAGCTGGTGGAGGCTGACACCAGCAATTGAATGATCTTCACAGTTCATGTGGAACTCGAAAGCCAAAGTTTCAGAAGAGTAAGTTTTATTCAGCCGAATAACATAGGCATGCAACTACAAAGATCTACTATGTTACAATCTATTCTCTACTGGCATGTACATTCACAGTTTGTCTTTTTATGTCACATTCAAGTCAAGTTATGCCTTTCCCATATTTTTGGCAACTCCCCAACATGCAAATTAGACATGCCCTTTTTTCAATCACCCTCTGACCCATCTGTTCTCTGGGGCCTGCCTGTCTCATGACCCTTAAGAGTTTCACCCCACTTTACAACTAGCCCCATCCTTACAGTTATCATAAACTAAGGAAGCAGTCCATTAACCACCCCTCCTTTTCTTTGTACATCTGTTCACCCCTAACATCTGTTAATTCCATGAGATCTCAGGGTGACGAACAGTCTAACAAATATTGCATTCCTACAAAGGCCTCTTACAATCATTAAGTGTTATTGCGTTCCTTCTTCCTGTCTGGTTCTTTGTGTTCTCCATTTGATGCCCTTCATTATCCTGGGTCCTGCCACTTCTCGCCAAATACTTAACCCCCCTTTTTCTTACAATCTCTCTCTCTCTCTCTCTCTCTACATTTCTCAATAGTGAAAACTACTATTA
>JAVQIZ010088145.1:0-23002 GCA_036023535.2 Galaxias brevipinnis
ACGTGTGTGTGTGTGTGTGTGTGTGTGTGTGTGTGTGTGTGTGTGTGTGTGTGTGTGTGTGTGTGTGTGTGTGTGTGTGTGTGTGTGTGATACGTGTGCATGCATGGTGTGTTTGTGCATTTGATATAATTTGTGAGTGATGGGGGAGTGGGAAGTGATTAATGACTTTTACGAGGTGTCTCCAATATTGTATTCGATTTTGTATCACATACTGTATGAATATAACCTAATTATTGGAATCTGATTATATTTGTGGCACATTTATAATTATTCATCTGTTATAGAATCGTTCTAAATTGTGTTTAGTTTGATTATGAACCCTGGAAGTACTTTGGATTTCTTCTCCAGGTGACTGCCACTGAGGTTCTGCCAGCAAGCATGTTCATCCCCGTCCCCAGCCCAGATAAGGAGGCCCAGAGCACTCCCCAGGCAACAGCCAACTCCAGCTGTGAAGAGACAAAGAAACAAGCCGGTCAGTATTCTACGGTTTACATTATTCTTCATATGCCTCAGGAGAAAGGTGACTGGCATTAGTGTGGTTTTTGTCTAGTATTCTTTGCAGATCCTATGCTGTTACGCTAGCATAGGAAACGCATGACAGTTTTTGTAACTTGTTGCAGAAACGGAAATTGACTTTATGATTGAAAATATGATTCTAAAAGTTTATAGATTGCGATGAAAGATGGAGGCTTTATTAGTCCTTTCTACTGGGGTGATCATGTCAAGGCCATCAAACATAACAAGAAGAGGGATATCTGTATTAACTGATTCTGAATCAGTTATGACTCTTTGTGCTACCCTGGGGACTTTGAAATGGAAACATGCATCAATGGCTGCTTGCTCTTTGTTAAAATTACGTGTAGTAGCTCAAATACCTTTTTGGGAAATATATATTAATAATCTCACCTTTTATCTATTGACAGACGTATCAGACGCTGAGCCAGAGAAGGGGGTCTCACTGCCGACAGAAATAGCAGAATCTCGCAAATCTCCTCTGGAGGATCAACACTCGGGCAGAGACGACGCCACAGGATTCCTGTGCTGGAAGAAAGGCTGCAACCAGGTCTTCAAGTCCTCCAATGCCCTCCAGATGCACTTCAACGAGGTGCACAACAAGAGGCCCCAGCTGCCCGTCTCGGACCGCCACGTCTACAAGTACCGCTGCAACCAGTGCAGCCTGGCCTTCAAAACGGTGGAGAAGCTGCAGCTTCACTCCCAGTACCATGTGATCCGGGCTGCCACCATGTGCTGCCTCTGCCAGCGCAGCTTCCGAACCCTGCAGGCCCTGAAGAAGCACCTGGAGACCAGCCACCTGGAGCTGAGCGAGGTGGACATCCAGCAGCTCTACGGGGGCCTCCTGATGAACGGGGACCTGCTGGCCCTGGGAGACCCTTCCCTGGGAGAGGAGCACGGGGTCCTGGCTGAAGATGACAAGGAAGGAGAGGAGAGCGACCTGGAGGAGAAACAAAGCCCGACGGGCAGTGATTCCGGCTCACTCCTTGAGGACTCCGGATTGGAGCCCAAACGAGCCCTGCCGTTCAGAAAGGGCCCCAACTTTACCATGGAGAAGTTCTTAGACCCGTCTCGTCCTTTCAAGTGCACTGTGTGCAAAGAGTCCTTCACGCAGAAGAACATCCTGCTGGTCCACTACAACTCAGTGTCCCACCTGCACAAGGTGAAGCGGGCCCTGCAGGAGTCTACAACGGGCCAGCCCGAGCCCACCAGCAGCCCAGACAACAAGCCCTTCAAGTGCAGCACTTGCAATGTGGCCTACAGCCAGAGCTCCACCCTGGAGATCCACATGCGCTCGGTCCTCCACCAGACCAAGGCCAGGGCGGCCAAGCTGGAGGCGGCTGGTGGTAGCAGCAGCTCCGGCAACGCTTCAAGCATGAGCAGCGGCGCAGGGGGGTCATCCACCAGCACTTCCACTCCCAGCCCGAGCCCGGCCACGAATACTACGTCCAGCTCCAGCAACCACAGCTCGTCCGTGACTCATACCACGCAGAGCATCTTCGGGGGCAACCACATGAGCCAGTCCCACAACATGGAGAGCCTGGGGAACTCCTCCATGAGCTGCCATCCCTCGCCCTCGGAGAACCACGAGGTGGTGAAAAAGAAGAAGTTTGCCGACATGCTCTCTGCCAGGGGCCAGCAGCAGCAGCAGCAGCTCCAGCAGCAGCAACAGCAGCAACTGGCCCAGGCCCAGGCCCAAGCCCAGGCCCAGCTCCAGCAAGAGCTCCAGCAGCAGGCGGCCCTCATCCAATCACAGCTCTTTAACCCCGCACTTCTGCAGCACTTCCCCATGACTACGGACGCTCTTCTCCCGCTGCAACAGCAGCAGCTCCTCTTCCCCTTCTACATTCCCGGGGCGGAGTTTCAACTTAACCCGGAGATCAACCTCAACAGTTCGGCCTTGGGCCTGGCCGGCTCGTCCTCGTCCCTGCTGGAGGATCTGAAGAACTCGGCCCAACAGGCCCAGCAGAGCTGCCTGCAGCAGCAGCTGATGCACCACCACCTCCAGCAGCAGCATCAGCAGCATCAGCAGCAGCAGCACCAGCAGCAGCAGCAGCAGCAACAGCAGCAGCAGCAGCAGGCCCACTCGCAGGCCCAGAGCCAGATGGCCCTTTTGCAACAGAGCGCATCTCTTCTCCATCAGGCCGAGAAGAAGCACAAGGCCTCCTCCTCCTCGTCCTCTTCCCACAACGACAAAGAGCGGGAAATGCTTAGAGACAAAGACGCCAGTGAGAAAACCGAGGACCACCTCAACAAAGATTCCGCTGACAACAAGCCAAAGGAGAAGAAGGACGTCCAACCAAATGTAATGAACTCAAACCACGACCCGGGCTGTCTTCCGCCAAGGATCGCCTCAGACGCACGTGGGAACGCCACCAAAGCCCTACTTGAAAACTTTGGCTTTGAGTTGGTGATTCAGTACAACGAAAACAAGCAGAAAGCCCAGAAAAAGGCGGCGGGGACCACACCCACTGGGCCCAGTCCTCCGGGCGGGATCACCAAAGTGGTTGACCCTGTTGAGGGACTGGAGAAGCTGGAGTGCGAGGCTTGCGGGAAGCTCTTCTCCAACATCCTGATCCTGAAGAGCCACCAGGAGCACATCCACCAGGCCTTCTTCCCGTTCCGCTCCCTGGAGAGATTTGCCAAGGAGTACAGGGAGCAGTACGACAAGCTCTACCCACTGAGGCCCCTGACGCCAGAGACCGCCCCCGCTCCCCCGCCCCCGCCTCCCCCACCCCCACCGCCACTGCCCCCGCAGAGGGCAGCCACGCCAAACATCCCAGTCTCTGCCCCGTCGATCACCCCGCCCACCCCGCAGACGCCACAGCCTCCGGTGAGCATGCAGCAAATGTCCATGTCGATGGACCTGCCGATGTTCTCGCCGCTCATGATGCAGTCCATGCAGTCCATGTCTCTCCAGTCGCTGCCGTCTCAGATGAATGCCCAGATGAATGCCCAGATGACGTCGGTGGAGTCGGGCTTGGCCTCCGACCTGGCCCAGCTCTACCAGCAGCAGCTCACGCCAGCCATGCTGCAGCAGCAGCAGAACAAGAGGCCTCGGACGCGCATCACTGACGACCAGCTCAGGGTCCTTCGGCAATACTTTGACATCAACAACTCCCCCAACGAAGACCAAATTAAAGAAATGGCGGACAAGTCTGGGCTGCCCCAGAAAGTCATCAAGCACTGGTTCCGAAACACTCTCTTCAAAGAGCGCCAGCGAAACAAGGACTCTCCGTATAACTTCAACAACCCACCGATTACGACTCTAGAGGAGCCTAAAATTGACTCCAAGCCTCCCTCCCCTGAGCCTCAGAGACAGGAGTGCTATGGGAGCAAGAGATCCTCCAGAACTAGGTTTACTGACTACCAACTAAGAGTACTCCAAGACTTCTTTGATGCCAATGCTTATCCTAAAGACGATGAGTTTGAGCAGCTCTCAAACCTCCTGACCCTCCCCACGCGCGTGATTGTTGTCTGGTTCCAAAACGCTCGTCAGAAGGCCAGAAAGAATTATGAAAACCAAGGCGAGGGGGCCAAAGAAGGCGAACGACGAGAGCTGTCCAACGACCGCTACATTCGCACCACTAACCTGAATTACCAGTGCAAGAAATGCAGCCTGGTTTTCCAGCGTATATTTGACTTAATCAAGCACCAAAAGAAGCTGTGTTACAAAGATGAAGATGACGACGGGCAGTATGACAGCCAAAATGAGGACTCCATGGACCTATCCCATGAGTACTACACCCCCTCTGGGTCCTCCTGTCACACCCCTATGCCTTCCTCCTCCAGCCTCTGCCCCCTGCCGCCCTCCAACTCTGCCTTCTCTCACCTCTCGTCCTCCGAGAAGGAGGAGGCGTCTCCGGCTAATACCTCCAACTCCTTCGACGAGAAGCCCAAGCACTCGGCAGAGATGAGCTCCGACCCGCGGGACAACCACACCTCCATCAAGCAGGAAAGCGTGCACCAGCCAACGTCGGAGACTCAGCATCACAGAGCCCCAAGAGAAGAGAAGCCCCAAACGGTTCCAAAGAGCAACAAGCATTCGTCTTCGTCCTTCTCTCAGCAGCAGCAGCAGCAGCAGCAGCAGCAGCAGCAGCAGCAGCAGCAGCAGCAGCAGCAGCAGTGTGGGCCCTCAGCCTCCCAGACCAACCAGTCCTCCTCCCAGAGCTCTCACATGAGCCTCAATGCTCACCTCACCTCGGCGTCCCAACAGCTGGCTCAGCAGATGATCCCCTACCAGTGTGAGCAGTGCAAGCTGGGCTTCCCCTCCTTTGAGCACTGGCAGGAGCACCAGCAGCTGCACTTCCTCTCCGTGCAGAACCAGTTCATCCACCCCCAGTTCCTGGACCGGTCCATGGACATGCCGTTCATGCTTTTTGATCCCAGCAACCCTCTTCTGGCCAGCCAGCTCCTGTCCGGGGCCATGCCACAGATTCCCAGCAGCTCGGCCACCTCCCCCTCCACGCCCACCTCCACCATGAACTCCCTGAAGAGGAAGCTGGAGGAGAAGGCTGGGACCAGCCCTGGGGAAAACGACAGCACCAACAGTGGCGAGGAGCCTCAGAGAGACAAACGTCTCAGGACCACCATCACCCCTGAGCAGCTGGAGGTCCTCTATCAGAAATACCTGCTGGACTCCAACCCCACGCGTAAAATGCTCGACCACATCGCTCATGAGGTGGGACTCAAAAAGAGGGTGGTGCAAGTCTGGTTTCAAAACACCCGAGCCAGGGAGAGGAAAGGCCAGTTTAGAGCAGTGGGGCCAGCTCAGGCCCACCGGCGGTGTCCTTTTTGTCGGGCCCTCTTCAAAGCTAAAACGGCCCTGGAGGCTCACATCCGCTCCCGCCACTGGCATGAGGCTAAACGGGCGGGCTATAACTTAGCTCTGTCCGGCATGTTCCCCGATCAGGAGGGGATGACCATGAAATTGGATCCCCTCGACATCTCCAGCTACTCCCACCTCGCTTCCTCTAACAACGATGGGCAGAGCTCCTCTCTGTCGCCTGTGAGCAAAGGCATGGACCTGTCCCCCCGGGGCCTGCTGAGCCCCTCCTCCATCAAAGTGGAGGGGATGGAGGACTTTGAGAGCCCGACCATGTCCTCCGTCAACCTCAGCTACGACCCCAACAAACTCGACAACGACGATTGTTCCTCCGTGAACACGGCCATCACCGACACCACCACCGGCGACGAGGCCAACGCCGACAATGACAGCGCCGACGTGAAGCACGGCCCAAACAGCAGCGACTTCCTGTCCAAGTCTGGGGGCGCCGCGCCCTCCCTGGAAAACGACGACCAGATGTCTTCAGGCCTGGTGAGCCCTGCCACCAGCTACTATGCTAAAGACTACGAAAACGAGCACATTGTGGACTACAGCGAGACGTCCAGTATGGCCGACCCCTGCTCGCCCAGCCCCGGGGCTTCCGGCAGCAGGAGCATCGACAGCGGCGACCGCCCCGGCCAAAAGCGCTTCCGAACCCAAATGACCAACCTCCAGCTGAAGTTGCTGAAGTCCTGCTTCAACGACTACAGGACTCCCACCATGCTGGAGTGTGAGGTACTCGGCAACGACATTGGACTTCCAAAGAGGGTCGTTCAGGTGTGGTTCCAAAACGCCCGTGCCAAGGAGAAAAAAGCCAAGCTGAGCATGGCTAAGCACTTTGGGATCAATCAGACGTCCTATGAGGGGCCCAAGACAGAGTGCACACTGTGTGGCGTTAAGTACAGTGCCCGCCTCTCTGTGCGAGACCATATCTTCTCCCAGCAACACATCTGCAAAGTAAAGGAAACCATCGGGAGCCAGCTAGACAAGGAGAAGGAGTACTTTGACCCAGCCACTGTTCGCCAGCTCATGGCCCAACAAGAGATGGACCGCATCAAGAAGGCCAACGAGGTCCTGGGACTGGCACAGCAACAAGCCATGCAGCAGGGGATGTTTGATAACCCCGCCATGCAGGCACTAAACCTCCAGTCGGCCTACTCCAATCTGCAAGGGATCCCCCCTGGACTTCTACCAGGGGTCGGCAGTCCCTCTCTACCAGGCTTCAGCTCATCCAATTCAGGTATGGCTTTGCAGATTCACCGCACACTAGATTATGTTTTCCATGCTCAAGTATATTGATTAAGATTAATTTAGGCATTTTGAAATAGTCAAACTAATTTCCGTTGTTGTATTATAAATGTAATACTGACACCTAAGGAGCAGCAATAAACATACTCTGCTTTGTGAGCTCACTTCCCAGGCACACGTTCCATCCACTACATACAAATGACAGAACTGACAGAAGAATGTTTACAATCTTCTCAAGTCTGTACGAAGACATAAAAAAACAATGATGTCATATAACGCCATAAGCATACAGTGTACATATCTAATCTGGATTTACCAGTCACCTTCAAGTGGATGGGTTCGGTATTGTATAATGAGTTTGTGTTTTTCTTGTAAAAGTCGTTCGCATCTATTTTACAGCCCTGAACCGCCGCATTACAACAAACGTGGTTTTGCCGGTGCCTCTCTTAAGTGCACCACAGCGGGACATGGTGCTCATGATGGTCCACAGAGTGCCCAGACACTGACTGTCAACATCATAGGCTGCTTTAACTGCCACCACTTCATTGGGAACATTAATGGCTCCATACGATGAATGCTAATAGTACACTTTATTCTCCAGCCACCTTGACTGTGGTAATGTTAGCATCACTTGACCTCATTACCATTTCCTATACGAAGCACTTTTGATAAATGCCCACATTCAAGGGTTGTGCTAGTTTAGGTTTGCTATGTAAATAATGAGACCAGCACACTGTTAAAGGACCCTCAACCCGCCCACGGCTGTGTCCATTCCATAAATTGTTTTCTTTCGTTCCTTCATGTCTATCCAGGTTCTTAACTGATTTAAGCCATTATATGGCTGCATATACATATTTTAATTAAGCGTTTCCAAGTTCATTTAAAGGTCGGCAGTAAACCTTGTGCCAAGAAACCTTTGAGTAGGGATTGCTTATTAGTATGCCAAGGTCGTATATTTCATATCTACGATATCTAAATGGTCTTTATTGTGTTTTCTGTGTTTTAGCTTTAACTCCTCCTAAACCTCCAAACCTCCTGAACATGCCTGGTGCCAGTGTTCCTTCCCCCAGCCTCCCCACATCTGGACTACCCAACAAGCCTCCCTCTTCGTCTTCCCTGGCCTCCCCCAGCCCTGCCCAGGCCAGCACGTCTGTCGCCCACTCCAGCCCCACCTCCACATCCACTTCCTCCACCACCCAGTCGGGCTCCCGGCCTGAGCCCCCCAAAGAGCGTGAAGTCGAGCGCCCCCGAGACAAGGACAAGCCCAAGGAGAGGGCCGAGAAGCCCCAGACGCCCTCCTCCACAGGAAACACCCCGGCCCCCTCCACCTCTGCTGCCAGTGCTAAGAAGGAGAAGCCTGAAGCGGCCGTGCCTGCCACCTCCATGCCCACCCCTGGGATGGAGTACGTGGTAGACCCAGCCCAGCTCCAGGCCCTGCAGGCTGCCTTGGCGTCGGACCCCACAGCCCTCCTCACCAGTCAGTTTCTGCCCTACTTCATGCCCGGCTTCTCCCCCTACTATGCGCCCCAGATCCCTGGAGCTCTCCAGGGCGGCTACCTGCAGCCCATGTACGGCATGGAGAGCCTGTTCCCGTACAACCCCACGCTGTCCCAAGCGCTGATGGGCCTCTCCCCCGGGTCCCTGCTCCAGCATTACCAGCAATATCAGCAGAGCTTGCAGGAGGCGCTCCAGCAGCAGCAGCGGCAGCTTCAGCAGATCCAGCAACCCAAAGCAAGCCAAACCCCCGTCCCACCCCAGCCCTCGGGGGACCGCAAAGAATCTGCCAAAGACCTGGCTAAGAGTGAGGAGCAGAAAGGCAAGCCCCACAGTGAGACCTCTTCCTCCTCGTCCTCCTCTGCCTCCCACAATAACCTCCCCTCCGAGAAGAACGAGATGGATGGCAAAGGCGCCGAGCCCCTCCTAGACCAGTACATCGTCCCCAAGGTGCAGTACAGGCTGGCGTGCCGCAAGTGTCAGTCGGTTTTCAACAAGGAAGAGGCAGCCGTCAACCACCTAAAGTCCATCTGCTTTTTTGGTCAGTCTGTGGCAAACCTGCAAGAGATGTTGCTCCGCGTCCCCAGTGGCGGCGGTGCCGGGGCAGGCAGCCTCTACGACTGCTTGGCCTGTGACACCACGCTGGACGGGGAGAAAGCGCTCAGTCAGCATCTGGAGTCGGCCTTGCACAAACACAGAACAATCAAGCGATCAGCCAGAAATGCCAAAGAGCACGCTACTTCTAGTTTATTACCTCACTCTTCAGCCTGCTTCCCCGATCCTAACGCCGCATCTACCTCGCAGTCAGCCACTCATCCCATCAGCACCCCACCTCCCCCACCAACCACATCCGCCGCCATGCCGTCCTCTTCCATCTCCTCGCCCCTGTGTTCCTCCTCGGCCACCCTTCTCAACACCACAGCTGCCGGCAAACCCTGGCCCCAGACCCCTTTCTCCAGAGCTTTAGCTGGGAAGCCCAATGCCACTCCCTCCTCGACTTCTTCTTCTTCTTTTCCTCCAGTATCCTCACCCTCAACGGTTACCTCAAGTTCATTGAGCACCTCAGGAGTTCAGACCTCGATACCAACAGACGTCTTTACCGACGAGTCTGACTCTGACAGCAGTCAGAAGTCAGCAGACAGGCTGGGCAGGACGGCAGAGGAGCCGCAGCAGCCCGGCTGTCTCAAAGACACTAGTAGTTGTGGTAGTAATCTTGCTAGTGTAGGAACGGACTCTATCAGATTGTAAAAGAGCTTTCAGTGATGGACGATATTTAAAAAACTGCAAAAGACAAAAAAAAACACAAATGGTAAAAAAACGAACAAAAAAGCAGCGATGTTAAAATACGTTTAAAAGTATACAAACCAATTTCAGAAAAAGATGTGTAAAGACTAACTGCAATTCCAAAGCTTGTAACCAAAAATTTTAATGTTAGTGGATTGTTTTCCCATATCAACATGCTGGTTTTCGTTCATTTCAACCGAAATATATACATATGTATAAGACAAGAAAAGAACACTGCAGTTAGGTTTTGGGTTATGATAGTAGGATGCTGTATAGCATTGGACTGCCTCAAAGTTGAGAAATGGCCCCAGAACCCTTTTGACAAAGTAAAAGTCACAAGCTGTCCCGTTTTTGTGTAATTGTTTCCTCTTAATAGCACAGTCACAAAAAGCCAGTATGAACTGTATGGGAGAATAGTCTAACCGTTTTTCTTGCTATCTAAGCATTCAAATACCAATGGCTTGCAAAAGTAAAAGAATAATGTAATGTCTATTTTATTCTCAGGTCAACAGCTCACATACATTTTTTTCTGTTACAGAAGTTCATTGTTTTACACCTTTTGTTTCAAACAGGAGATGAACATTTGTGTTTTTTTTTCAGTAATTGATTTTAATGACAGAAAGTTTTACAATGACAGAAAATATCATCAAGGCATAGTTTTCTGGGCTTTCGATAAAGGGTAGCTGATCTGCTGATTTTAACATTTGGAATCCTCTGAAAAGGGGAACAGTTGCAATCCCATTTTACGCAGATATGGAGAGCATTGCAGACGTGTTGATGGAGGATAAAAAAGATTTTTGATAAAAAAAACTTTCTGTATTTATGATAGATATGAACATTTTTGGTGTTAAGTAGATTGTTGCATTGGAAATGAATTTAACCAGTATGGTAGATTGAAAAAATCTTTGTGTACATTTAGCTTTTGTATCGTCCAACTTGAAGGCGCTTCATTTGATGTTGTCTTGGTCATTCCGATAGACTAGATTATGGAGCAGTAACTTATCTAAAATTTATTTCTGTCTTATTCTCAGCTTCTTGGCTAACATTCACCCAACTGCCACTTTCTGACTGGGCAGGATCCTCTCTTTCAAAATAATTGTATCTCTCTGATTTGGTTGGTATGACCCTAACCAAAGAGGGTGAAATGTTGAAAACATTTAATTTCTTTGTGTTACCTTCGTGCACTTACCACTGTCTGACTCCTATTTCTCACTCTCTGATCTCACCTTTTCTTTCACCTTTCCTGTGGTTGTAGAATTGGAGAAACAGCTCCTTGTGCACTACACAGCAGGTCTTTTGTTCTTCATGTAGTGTGGCTACAGTCTTTTTTAGCTTTAATTTCATTTCGACTTTTTTGTTATTGTCATAGATGAAAAAGAAAAAATAATACTAATAATAATTCTCACGCTTTAAAACAAAAAGAAAATCCAAAGACTAAACACTTTCACCATTGGTGCATAAAGATGAGAAAGAGGCTTCTTTATACTTGAGAATTTGTTGCTGTTTTTAGAGGAAAGGAAACAAAGTTTCAAAACAAAGGAGTACGCATCAGAGTTGCCGTTTTTGCTTCTGTGCAAGCAGACAGGTGGCTTTTTTACGTAAATACCAAGAATACCAAAAACCAAAAAGGGGCCCTTGTCCTTGCATTGTGGAGTAGCACCGTTACAGAGCCATTGCAGTTTGTAAGATAAAGGTTATAAATCTTTCTTTAACTTTTCTGTCACTCAAAAGTCCATTTTTTAAGAAAATGTATAAGGTCTGGTCTTCAAGGACATACGTTTTGCTGCTAATGTAGAATTTTGAAAGAAAAAAAAAAAGAGTACCTAGATGCATGTTAATTTTGCTTTTGGCTAAGCTTTAACTAAAACAAACAATAAACCATTTACCTGTCTCTGCTACATCTTTTTTTTTTCTTGTTGCAAAAACGGAACTTTGAAGACTGTGAATATATGTTCCAAAGGACATTTTTGCGATATTCTTTTAAAACAGACCAATGTTTAAAGCCAATGATCTATACCGTTTGTAAAGAGCAGTGCATTCCAAATATCACAACAGATTCTTTTTCTTAAGCAAGGACTGATTCAGATTAATTTTATTATTATCATTATCTCTTTTTCTCATTTCTAAGGTGACTCTAAGCTGTTGTGTAAATTTTGCATCCCGGGTTGCTAAGCGAAATGACTTTTGTATGTCATTTTGTGCTGGTATGGAAAGTTGTAAAGAATCTCTCCAGTCAGTTAAGGCTGTTGCTCACTTGCAAGTAATAGTGGTTACCAAAAATGTATATAATACATCTGGTACTGACAAGTCTCATAGGTTTAGTGTCATCATACACGCAACGTTCAACAAGTCTCAGAAGAAAATGGCTGTTTTGTGAAGTCTCGAGGGGCTGACCCCTTCCTGGAATATCTGGTTGCTAATTGCCCCAGATCTCTGCGGGGGCCATTCGGCCATTTTCATGCACGATGTAGATTACAGGTTTTGAAGGGACATCTTCATTCCAAAGCATTCTAAGTCTGGCAAAAGCAGGAGGTTTTTTGAAGATGTCCCTTTGTTTCGGATAGTTAAGAGGTATGTCATGCCTTCATGTCCAAAGAGGTCATTCACTCCATTTTATAGCAATGGATATGGACGTGATTAAGTATCCCCACCCTCATAGATGAAAAACGAAAACTTTAATTTAATTTCTTTATACCAAAACCAATAAATATTTAAATTTGTGAATAACTGCTTTTTGGCCACTAGTGTATAGCAAGTGTATTTGCCCTAATTAATACAATGCCGCAATCTCGGAAATGTGTTCAAAGTGTTACGTCTTGCAGAGCAATGTGATTTGGTGTTAAGACTTCCGCATGCTGTTTTAATTCGGTTGATTTGGTCTGCAAGCTTGCCACTCCTCTAAAGTCCTGTTAACTAGAATATTGTTCATATGATTATTTTTAAGAATTCTAATGTTGTACAGTTTATTATTGAATGCATTTGCTTTATTTTGTTTTTCAGATAATGTCAGACATTTATTATTATTTCTTATAACTATGTGTATGTTATTTTAGTTACTGTATATTACTTTTACTCATATAAATTAACACTAGCTTTAATTTGAATCGTTGAAATTTAAACAACAAATCTTTATTCTATGACCTGGCCACTTTATGGTGTAATAATGTTCTTATATTTGGTGTCTTTCATGACACTGTTTGATCTCTTATTTCCAAAGTGTCATCTTTTTTTGTTTTGTTTTTGGCTCTTTTGTGGAGGACAAGGTCAAGGTCTTCACAACAGACACAGCCAGCATGGACTATGTGTGTACGTTTGTATGTTTGAGTGTGCGTGTGTTTCATAAGAGCCAGCATCATTTTGAGTTTTTATAAAATTTTATTTTATACTGTACCTTTATTTACGCACCAAAACGTACAGAACCGCAAAGCTGAATTACGAATAAAGTGGTGAAGATTTAGAAAAAGCTAAATTTAAAGTGAACAATAATCAGAATGAGGAGAAAGATGATACCGAAGCACTGAGCAGTTTTTAGTTGGATTGAATATATGAATGTGGCCAAAGCTTTATGCAGTTGAAACAAAAAGGAAAATTACAATTTGTGCCCCAGATAAGTGTATATTTTATTGCGGCACAACACAGTAGATAACTGAGATCCTTTGACTCACATTGGGATACTTGATTCTCATGGACATTTACAACGAAAAAGACAAGGTTTTGCTGTAGAGGTCATCTGTTGCCCACTGTGAAAATGAACATGTATACAGATATAGATATATTTAAAACAAGACATCAACTTTTTTGTTTGAGATGATAAAGAAGGAATGAAAAGAAGAAACGAACTCTGGGAAACGATGGGGATCTTGACGAGAGGACGTGAGAGGCCGTGGGCACCCCTACACTGGGAACGGGAGCCAAAAGGCTTTAGTATCACCTGGCTGGCTCCATTACTGACAGCTCCTGGATGGGAGAGGACTCTGAAACCCTTGGAAATGTGTGCCACAGAGGGGAAAGACCTTTCGATAAAGCTGAACTTTTAAGTGTCTCCAGCTGCCTCCTTCCCCCTCTCCCTCTGTTTCCCTCTCTCTCTTTCTCCAGCTCTGCCTCTGCTTCTGCTCTTTGATGGACATGTTTCTGCACTTGTGGACGGGATGGACAGAGATGCTTGGCTTCATTTGTCCCGGTTCACGTTGTTGCTACCTGTTTCATTTCCTTCGACTTGTCCCACTGGTTGACAAGTACAGCTCTCTAGTCAGAGGGTGACTCCCCCCTCTCTCCATTCACCTTGCCACCTGGAAAGAGAAATGGATATCGAGAGAAAGGGCCGTCATTCCTAAAGAAGCAGTGACACACTAAAAAAAGCGAATCAACCAAAATTAACTACCAAACTAACAAACAACCAAACAAACCATTTGCTCCAACTTCAAAGATGAACTGTTACTTGGAGCTCTCTGTTCCTTTTGTGACTCCTGGTGCCACAATGTTTTTGTTTTGATGCTTTTTCTTTTTCTTTCCTTGAATTATTCCTCCTCCGAGCCTCACAAGCATGGCTCCGTGGCTCCAGGCAGCCCACCCGAGGGTAGAAAAAACAGCCTTGCAATGTACAAAAAAGAGCAAGTTAAACCAAAAATGTTGTTCTTGATGTCTTTTCTATACTGTAGTCTTGTTAGCTTTTTTGTTACTGTAATTATATGATGAAGATTTCCAAACTGTACCAAATTACATGGAAACTAACATACATAAACCACATGGAACTTCAGACTTTTAAAGAAACTTTTGTCACAAAAACCTTGTTGTCCTAGTTAAGTTGATTGTAGATGGTAATTGAATATACTCCTTTGAAAATATTTCATCAAGTATGTTTCTTGCTCATTGTGATACATTAAAAAAGTATGAGCATAAAATTCAGTTGTCTTGACTCATTCTTGTGTATTTTGATATTTGATGATTATTATTTATCCTTTTAATATGCCTTAAGACGATTATTCAAACATTAGGCTTGGCTTGGTTGAAAATGGTGACTTTAAAAATGTATTCAAAGTGTGTTCAAGATTAATAAATTCCTCTTTAGATTGTAAGCATATTCATCTTTATTGGACACTGTTTTAACAACTAAAGCTCTCAAACGATGCATAAAACATTATGAACAGTTTCCTTTGGTAAAACAGTCTAGCAAGATTGTTTTTGTATTGATTATTTTTGCATTTGCATCTCTTTATGGAAAATGATGTAGTTTGATTAAACATCATTATATGTATTAATGAAATAATGAGCAAGTGTGATCTTGTCAAACCCCTTCAACGTCTTACAGATCCTCTTTGCTCTAAGAGACATTTGTATCCATCTACAGACCCCTGCTAGGGACACTCATCAGCAGATAGGATTAATTAAGCAACAAATGCTGTCTACCCCCTAATTGGAAGTGACTGTTTGTGTCTAATTCAAGTTGATTAAGGCCGAGAGAAATTGCAACTCCAGTTAAATGCAATGTGAACATCAGTACTTTTTAATTCGTCTTGACTCACGCTGGAGCTCAATGCATTGCACATTAGTGCCTTGCTCCAATTTGAAATTAAGTCATTGAGATTCTTGGATGAGAATAACAGAAGCATAAATACCCTCCACTTTTCATATCTGGACCTCTGAGACTTCCAGAGACTTTGATGTTATTTGAATTACAAAAGGAAGTTAGCCTATACCGTGTACAGTAAAAAAAAATACAACATAATATTGCTCCTGTCAGGACATGTTTCTTGTGGTAGGCCCCTTTTAAATAGTGCTTCCCAATGATAAAAGAACAGAGATCTACCTTCTTCAGAACTAGACAGCAACGAGCCCGACATTTACTTTCCCCCATATGATATTATTACGAGGAAGAGAGTCGAGTACAGGAGAATACATTAAACAATTACAGCCTTTTGTTTTTTGTTTGAAAGTCAGAAACCTACAGGATTTATTCGCATTAGGTTACAGTAAGATGTGAGGGGAAAAAAGCCTTTATGTCTTTATTTCTTACTATGAAACTAACATGAAGCTTACAGTTCCTTCATCTGGTGCAATGTTGAGTTGATTTAATGCTGGAGGAGTCTTACTGAAACTTTGGGTGAAAAATAAACGGTGAGGGAAGGAGAAGGCCATGGCCACCCTCCCCACTCTACCTCTCAGCTCAGAAACAATGTGTCACACGAGGCTATGTACACCGCTGCTGCTCCTCTGAAGTCTCTTTTCATATAGAAGTGGGCTGTTATTATTACCTTGTGACCTTTACTGAGAACCAGCCTTAGAAGATTTGATTGAATTGCTTTCTGTTTTACTATAAATACCGAAGAGCAGGGAGGGCAAGGGGGGTCCTTGTGAGTTATTAGTATTAATGCCTCATAAGACTCCACATGGTTATGACTGTTCAACAATTATTTACACTAAGAGTGAGGGAGAAGATTGAGTGAGAGTGTGTAATGCCACACTCCACAGTCAGATATAACAGAATATGAAATCTAGCTGTTTCAGGGTTGCTGAGGTGCACCAAATAGAGTTTGAGGAAGGGGCCATCCTGTCTAGAAGCGCAGAGACTGATTCATTGGCCACGTTGAGCCAATTAACACGCAAGGGTACATCCCGAATGAATTAAAAGCACCCTAATCGGATCAGAGTGAAAAGCCAGGCCACTTCCTCCACAGCCCTGGACCAGATGGCACCCACCCTCGCAGGCAGCGCTGGAACAGTCCAGGCCCTCGGCGGCCGAGTGTGAAATTGGGTTAGCGCCTGGGTCTAACACTAGCCACAGGCTAACTCGGCTCTCAGTCCCATGCTCCTGGCCTGAAGGTACACAGGGCCCACCTCACCGTTTGAGAGGCCCATATTTAATTAGCGTCCACATTTGCCTTCACTCAGTCATTCAGAAGCAGGCCCCAGAACGGACGGGGTGCCCCATTGATTGACACATCTGCCTGGTCATTTCCCCCTGCGGTCCTGTCAGCCCTGGACAGTATCAGAGCGCACTGCCTCGTAGGCCTTCCAGGCAGACTCCAGTTGTGGGGGAATCGAATATCGCTAGACTTGTTGGACTGCACGACTGCTGCTGGGTGGTGATGCCATTCTGGGGTCTGGGGGGCCTCTCATGGCCCCATTAAGTGCTTTGTGGGGTTCCCAAAAACTCTGACAGATCGGCTTTCAACATTTGCTGCGAATCAAGGGTACAACTGTCGGACCGCTGAACTCAGTGTCACTACAAAAAGCAGGGTGGTACAAGGCATGACTGTGTAATCCCGGGCATTGTTTGAAATGAGAACCATGGCTTTCTAATGACTGTTTAGCTTCAGGCCGGCTTTGGGACTCGGGACGGCAGAGGCAGAAAATGAGGAGCAGAAGCTTGGAGGGAAACCACAGGACCGCATGTCCCAGCATGCTTTTCAATCCGCCTGCCGCCCTGGTCAGGGCCTAGCTGAAAGTAGAGCAACCTGCCAGTCATGTTAACGCACACTCTTCAAGACTTCCAACCCCATTACATCCTCTCTTTCCTTTAGTCTCTCTCACACAACCCTTATACCCAGTAGTTGTTTTTCCAGAAATTGGCTGCGAACACTTTTGCGGTTCCTCCTGTACTGTCACTGATACCAAACCTTCGGGGAACATGTTAAAAGCAGATTTGCATGCAAACTTTTCCAGGTCAAAGTAACACTATATAGCGTCTCTCCAGTCCAAATAGAAGACATACTGTATGCATTGGGCCCAGCTCTGACACACAGTCTAGCATAAAGGACAGGGCATCACAACACTGGGCCTGGAACTCACGCGATCATGACATCCCAATCCCAGCATGCACAGCTTCCTAGTTTTTCACTCCCTCCCCAAGTGAACCAATGTCTCCCTCGCCTAGCAATGTCAAAGCCAAATTACTGGAGAGCAGCGAGGATAGGTCAAACTAATTCAATCTCATCTGTCAGGAAAAATGATGGGTGAGGGGGGCTCCAAGGAATGGCGAACGAGATAAAAAATGTAATGGTCAAAGAGCCAATCCTCTTTTGGATTGAAGACAGCGGATTCCAGGATTGGAGCTGGCCTCTCCACCTGCAGGAAAAGCTGATTTTGGAAACAGGAATGTCACAGATTGGGGGAACTCTGACAGTCCACACAGGCTCAGCGAATCCCAGTCATGTGACTACAAGAGAACAGCAGGAAGGCTGGGAGTGAAGGTAGTGGGAAGCTGTGGGAAAACCTGAACACTAAAGGTATGCTGGGCTCTATGTTAGTTTCCCGCTACAACTATCATCAATGCTTGATATGCTGTTGGTATGCTTGTCTGCAAACTCCACAAACCACTGCAACAATTGCGTTTGATCGAGATTACTCTCCTTCCAGTCCGTACTGGGCTAGTGTCCCACGAACCCCTCCACCTTGACCCCACCCCTCCACCTCAACCCCACCCCTCCGGCCGCCCTGCCCACCCGCCGGGGCTCCATGCTGGAGAAGGTGTGGAGTGTGTGTTGGCAGGCTCTAGACTCGGAGTCTTCACTAGAGCATTTCCCCCCCTGGCCGTCTCATGGACACAGGATCAGGTGTCGCCATTTTCACAGCACCTTCTGGTTCTGGTTAATAGGAAATGAGGTCCATCAGAAGAGCTTGGACCAGGACTGAGCCAGAATGGACCCTGACAGGCAGGAATATTAGTCTGTGACGGCAGCCAATGATTGAGTGATCGACTCCCCCCTCTCTGGTAATGAGGAGAACATGTGCTGGGAATGTGTTTGTCCTTCCCTCTGCTTCTCCTGCCCCCTCCGTCCCGCTCCTACCCCTACCTTTACCCCCTTATCCAATAAATCATTGGCAGAGGCGGGAAAAAAATGAGGGATAATTTTACTTCACTTCAAAGTGCGGCACTAGGTGTCATTTCTGTAACCCCAAAGTGATGTTATGTAGAGAGAGAAAGAGAGAGAGAGAGAGAGAGAGAGCTTATGGGTGAGCGTCGCCTGAGAACGATTTAACCTCTCAAAAACCTAACACTGAGTTGATCGTCGGCGTCGTGAGAGAGTGAGTTGAAGGACATGAGAGTTCAATTATCACACTTCATTTTGTTTTCATATGCAAAAGGATAATGGGGATACCATGGAAGGAGCGAATTGTCTGTTGAGGGATCCTTCCGCCATGAATGTGTTTCACAGATTGTTCTGGTCTGATGGGGTCTGCTAAAGCACTCCAACGGTTAAAAGAGGAAAAGAGAGGAACTTGCCTTCACCTGTATCCATGTGCCTTCAGCCGTTTCCCTGCCGAGAGCTTTTAAGAGGGATATTCCAACAGAATAAATCTAACACACGGAGCATCACATCCAACGCTGTGTGTATGTGTGTGTGTGTGTGTGTAAGTGTGTATGTGTGTGTGTGTGTTCGCGCACATGTGTTGAGATGCTGTGTGTGTGTGTGTGTTTGCAAGTAAAAGTTGTCTAGTGCTGGTGATGGGTGAGTGGGTGGGGGGGTGGGTGAGGGGGTGCTTGTGATTGGCGGGGGAAGACAGAAGCAGGGCCCCCTTCCACTCCGATGGTCACAGAGGTACGGCGTCTCCTTTCACATAGCTTTGGGACAGCCGCCAGTTCTCAGAGAAGTTCCTAATACAATAATTGTTTTGGGACTTGTGCGTATTAATATTTCTCCGACTCCAGCTTTCCTCGGGATCCTCTTTTTTTCTTCATCCTTTCTCTTTTTCTTCCTAACCAGATTCAGTTGTTGTGTGTTGCCGGTGGAATGCCTGTCGGACTGGGCCCTGACCCTGGGCAGCCTGCTCTAATGATGAGAAGATGAAAGAGGCAGCCCCATTCCCAGGACGCCCTGTTAGGATGGAGGGGAGGAGGGGGGGGGGGCTGCCCTGTGAAATGGAGAGAGATAATGGAGACCAGGTGTGTGTGGTGGTGGTGGAGTCGGGCGGCGGCCGAGGGAGACGCTCCTCATGCAGTCCTCCTCTGTCCTCCTCTCTCCAAGAGGGAGGCGGGAACGCTCCTGCTGCTTCTGTCTCCTGACGGGACCAGGGCACACTGCAACCTTGTGTGCGTGCGTGTGTGTGTGTCTCTGTGGGTGTGTGCGTGTGTGTGGGTGTGTGTGTTTGCGTGTGTGTCTATCTTTTAGTCTCTCTCTGTTTCCCCTTACTCTTTATCACAAGCGAGAGCACACTCTGATGCTTGCATTTAACCTAGCAATCTGTTGTATTCAACTCTTTTCGTCTCTTAATTAAAAGGTTGTAAAGATATGAATATGCATTGCTTGTTTAATCAAATTGGGGTTATGTTTAAAGTTAGGGGACTTATTTAATTTGTGAATTAGGCCCAGGTGGACAAGGTAAGTAAAGTAATCGAAATCATTCAAGAGGGAATTTGATTTACTGTGCATTTGCATGTGTGTTTGTTATTCTCATAAAGATTAGCATTTTACCTCATGCCTCGTTCTGAACCACTCTATCTGTTGAACATTTAGCCCTTTGTGGTTGCACTTAATCCCAGGCAGTGAAGTTTTAAAGGAAAGGTCAGGCGGATCGGCAGAAAAAAAGGGTTTCTAATCAGAGCAGACAGCCTTGCAAAGCTCCGCCGTAATTACAATCTAATTAGCAGGCAGCAGACAGAATCCAGCATGCCTTTTTAACATCAATAATTTAACCCTTAGTGGCACTGCGTTAAGACCATGTCGGAGAAGCAGATGCCGGCGGAGGCCCCACTCCTTTCTCCTCCAACAGGTCATTAGATGTCAATTGGAGATTGAGAAAATAGCTGAAGAGGGACTACACTCCGAAATGAGTTCTCATTAAGACCGAGCTCCATAAGAGCCAATTCCATGTCCCACAGTAAATATTAAACCTTGATTATATACAAATATCCAACTCTGATTATATGTCTTACCATCATCATTGGCCATTGTCTTCCCTCGATTATAGTTATAATTCATTCTAATAGGGGGCAGCTGAGGCCTTGGCATGAAGAGAGTGAATGACTGATTACTTCCCGCATGAGAAAGGAGCAATCACAAGTACCGGTCATATGGACAAGGGGCTGACAGATGCAGAAGTAATCATTCCGGTGGAATATGAGAATATTGCAGAGAGGCAGATTTCTATTTGATTTGCTCAGTCGGCCTATTGAAAGGGCTGTCGCTCAAGCTAGCTTATCTTGTGAGGTAAAATGTAATTCCACTTTTGGCACGTCGGATTTTATACCATATAAATCAAATCAAGGCGTCGTGTTTACTATAGAATTATATGGAGAGGAGAAACAAGGTTCCGCTCTGTGGAAGAAAAATGGAAATACAGAATACTTGGAAATTAAAGGTGAACGTGTGTGTGTGTGTGTGTTTGTGTATGTGTGTGTGTGTGAAAGAGAGAGAAAGAGAGATTAGATGAAGAGAGTGGAGGCCTTTGTCTTTGTTTTAATGAAAGATTACTGTCACCCTGTGAACATCCCCTCTCTTGACTAAGCCCGCTGCACAGTATCATTATGACATGAAATTGTTTACAGATATTTGGAGTTATTCTTGCAAAAAGCCCTTTTGGCAGAGGCCAAGCGCGCTGAGAGTTTGAACCCAGGGAAATGGGATTCCAGGGATGGATCCCTATTACTTTGTGAAGGAGGCTGTTTGCAGGAAAAGTGAGCAGTTCACTTAGCCAATTGAAGGGCTGATATTACATTTTTGTGTCCATTCCTCCCCGAGCTTTGGGTGCACCTGACTGGCCCTGATAGAATAAATATTGACTGGTTTCTGGGCAGGCGGATGTGGAGGCAGAGGGAGAGGAAGCAGCGCTGCGTCCCTGGCTCTCTGTCTGCCGAGGCGTTGTCTGCCATGCCTGTTACACAGCCGCTGTCCTGACACAATACTGTTGAAAGATATTTAAACACAAGTCTTAATGAGAAACACATTGCCTGCCCCTCCTCCTCCTCCTCCTCCTCCCCCGCATCGACTCAAACAATGAAAAGAAAAACACTCCCACACAGTAACAGGAGTGGGACAAATGAAGAGATGTTTGAGGTCATTGCCGAAACCTGTGCAGACAAACGTGCAGGCTCAATAGTGTCGAACTATGTTTGAGGATTTGATACGGCCCTGTGTTTCCGGGCTCTTCTGGGCGTATATGCCCCCACCCACACACACACACACACACACACACAGGGCTATCAAACCAAGGTCATTGCCCATTCATTTAACTTTGATAGGCCTATAGAGAAGCTGCCTGAAATTAACAAGGGCAGCGTTTAAAAGTCAGGGTTACCCAACCCATACAACAAACACAAGCCAATGTCCTCGCCCCCCAACACACTCACTCCCTTTTCCTCCGTGGATATATTAATTTTTGACCAAATGTCCCCGCTTGACTACTGAAACGAGGTATGATGTATTGGGCCTTGACTGTTGCCATGGTAACGGCTGTCCCCTGTTACTTGTCATTAGCGTGCAAACAAGCGCTGGCATCTAATGTCATTCCAGTCAACATGAGGGAGAGCAACGAGAAAGGGAGAGAGTATGTGTGTGCGCTCGCTGGGATCGTTTGCTCCCTCTCTGGCTAGACTGGGCTTTCTGTGTCACAGATTTTTTTGGTGTGTGAGCACCAGGCGAACTGTGTTTTGTGAGAGGTGTAAGTTGCAGACTTGTCTTTCTCTCCAAGCCAGATATGACCCAAAATGTACATGACAAAGGGGATTCAGGCAGGAGGTCTTGGAAGGATTGTCTTTCCAAGTTAATAACTCAACTCATCGCCTTGTTCTCTCTCCAACCAAATAGCAGGAATCATGTGCACCTGCAGATATAAATAATAATTAAATTTAACAGTTCAACATTTTTAGAACGATCACATCAGAAACTGCATTATCTGGAAACATCTTGTTTAAATGAAGGGACGGTAGAATGGGGAAACAGAGGGATGCAAACCCTAAGCAGCACCTAGCGTTACATTGGAGGAAGCTTAGACCGAATGTAACATAAGACTCTTGTCAAAATGGAGCAAACGTAATGTTGTTCTCTGGCCACAGTTATTATGTTGCACTGCAGAAAGCTAATAATGCCGGGGTACTAGTTCAGTTGTGGCTTCAGCATGTTCCTATTCTTTCTTATTTCCGTTTTAATCAGAGCCAGCACTCTACTTGCCTTGTCTGGGAATAGAGTGGGCTGCTTTTTTCTGCTGTTTCTCTCTCCCCCCTCATTTCAGTTTTAAAATGCCTGCTGCTTTCGAGTCCTGTTGTCTTGAGGTGAAAGTGTAGCAGCATTCCCCCCTGTCTTCTCTGGGAACATAATCTCTTCTTCACACAGAACATTAATCCTACCTTATTTTTCTCTCTGTGCTGCTGCTGCTGCTTTATTACTTCCAGGTGTTAAGGCCCTGTTTCCCTTGCAGGCAGATGTGTTTGAAAAAAAGGCCCCTTTTGTTAGTAGTGTTGCTGTGTTTCAAAAGGAAATATTTGCTTGGAACTGCTCTCCAAAGACTTGGAAAGACAGACGATATGAAAAAGAAATTTGAGTGAATGAGTAGTTAAGGAGTAGAGCAAGAGGGAAGGACAGCAGGGAAGACATTAAAGCATGGCTGTGTGTGTGTGTGTGTGTGTGTGTGTGTGTGTGTGTGAGTGTGTGTGTGTGTGTGTGTGTGTGTGAGTGTGTGTGTGTGTGTGTGTGTGTGTGTGTG
>JAVQIZ010088171.1:0-2500 GCA_036023535.2 Galaxias brevipinnis
TTTCCACTGGTCTACTGTCCATTCCTTGTGTTTCTGGGCCCAAGCAAGTCTCTTTTTCTTGTTGGTCAGCCTCAGTAGGGGTTTCTTTGCAGCAATTCGACCATAAAGGCCTGATTCACAGTCTTCTCCGAACAGTTGAAGTTGAGATTTGTTGGCTACTTGAACTCTGTGAAGCATTTATCTGGGCTCTAATCTGAGGTGCTGTTCATTGGCAATTTCTGAGGCTGGCAGCTAATGAACTTATCCCCTGCAGCAGAGGGAACTCTTGGTCTTCCTTTCTTGGGGCGGTCCTCATGAGAGCCAGTTTCATTATAGCGTTTGATGGTTTTTGCGACAGCACTTGATGACATATTCATAGTTTTTGAAATTTTCTGGATTGACTGACCTTCATGTCTTAAGTAATGATGGACTGTCGTTTCTCTTTACTTAGTTGAGCAGTCTCTGCCATAATATCAATTTTTACAGTAGTCAAATAGAGCTATTTACTGAATACCAACACTGTCTAAAGGACACACCACTGATGGTCTCAAACGCATTAGGAAGGCGAGCAATTCCACAAATTAACTTTTGACAAGGCACACCTGTTTGTTGAAAAGTATTCCTGGTGGCTACCTCATGAAGCTGGTGGAGAGAATGCCAAGAGTGTGCAAAGCTGTCATCAAGGCAAAAGGTGACTACTTTGAAGAATGTAAAATATAAAACAAACAAAACAAAAAGAAAATCCTGTTTAAGAAACACACCAAAATATAATAAGAAAAAAGCCCGTTTGAAAACAGTGAGATTTTCCCTCTCTAAGTGGCTTATGAAGATGCCACGTCTCCTGAGTGAGCAGACATGGTCGCCCGGCGTGCCTGCCGTGTCACCTCCTGACTAAACACGTTGACACTGACGAACTTCTACAGGGACTTTATTGTGCATCTGGTCCAGAAAACAGCCAATTAGACTCTCTAACTTCCTCTCCATCTTCCACTCTCCACTCCCATCGCATCAGTCGCCGCCACTGAACCGACTGGCTCGCCATATGGCGGCGGAGTTGGCACGGCGACACGCCGGAGCTACTCCGATCAAGTGTGTGTGTGTTTGGGGTGTTAGGGGGTGTCGGGGTGGGGGTGGGTGGGGGATGGCAGTCGCCCCCATGCCTCTGCTACCCTCATTCATTCAGACAAGGATGAAACCCCGACTTAATGCTCAGCGTGCACACACACACACACACACACCTATGCTGATATACACACACACAGAAATACACATTCACTGATAAACATTAACACATCACACGTACACGTAGATACACACACACACACATGCACGACACACATACACACAGAGATGCGCGTAGACACACACAGACACGCTCGTCACACACACAGATATACACACACACAGATACACGCACATTCCCGCTCACGCACACACACACACACACACACACACACACACATGTCATCGGGGCTTTGTATCCGTTTGTCAGACACTAACTGATAGTGAAGTCCCAGACTGATCAGTAGGCTTGTGTTAAGCCGGCACTAACATAATCCCAGCAGTAGCGATGTGATCGTTTTCACAGCTCTCTTTTGCATGGCCTGAACGAACAGATACGCCTCAAAACATTGTCATCTTTTTTAATTGGGAATGAATGTGTCTGATCGGGTTTTCTCAACAAATTTGTTTGGGGGGGATATATTGTTCTTAAGATTGTGTGTATTTTTTATGGCACTCCAACACGAAGCTAATCAGTAATAGTTGTACCAGATATGCTTCTAAAATGCATTTGTGATGCTGGAATTTATATTTTATATATATATATATTATATACAGAGTGTGTGGCTACCCCAACCACCTGCTCCCCAAACACACACACACACACACACACATACACACACACACACGCCACACCCCGACACCATAATCACCATCCTCAACAGCACCTACACCACCTCCATCATCACCATACGGACCCTCCTCCCTGTGCATTGCCATCTCATGTGAGGTTCTAAAGTGCTGCCAGCATTTTGATGTATGGATCCTCTTTTCCATACTCCGGAGCCAACCAGAGCCCTGTGGCATAACAAGCACTCTTTTCAGCCGAGTAAACAATACAAATGTGTTACATATGGTGGCTCGACTCTGTCATGAATCATCATTCAAAGTCCCGGCCAGATTACAACCCGCCTTCAAGGGGCTTGACTAGCCAATAGAACGATGGTATGTCCCACTCTGAGGAGACAGGCACTAATATTGTCAAGTCACGTCTGTTGTAGGAGCCACATCAAACACATATTGACGTTATTTTATTAAAACAAGGGATTATATAGTCAATTCATAAGATTTGTTATTTTGTAATCATTTACATCAGTTTTACACTGCCTTAAATCTATACACCAAAACAAGATGTTTGCATCAGTGTTGAACCGCCTTAAATCTATACACCAAAACAAGATGTCTGCATCAGTGTTGAACTGCCTTAAATCTATACACCAAAACAAGAGGCAAGCCTCTT
>JAVQIZ010088171.1:10000-13828 GCA_036023535.2 Galaxias brevipinnis
TGGAGCAGTGGCGATAAAGCAGGCTGTCACCACCGCGGCCCGGCCGCTCACCACGGCCAACGCACAGACCATTGTTATGGATTGGACCTTAATCATGGCTGGTACACTTCCACTCCACGCCCGCTGTCACGGCGCCATACGTTATGTCCCGCCAAACGGCTGGGGACGGCTAATTGGATATTCCATTATAAGGGGAGTGAGAGTGGGGCTAATAGTATTTTCCATCAGGTTAAAAACCCCATGTTGAATATACGACCCTGTACCATGCCCGACACACACCCAACCCCTCTCTCTCTCTCTTGCTCTCTCTCTCGTTCTCTCTGTCTCTCCTTCATTCTCTCTCTCGTTTTCTCTCTCTCTATCTCTTTCATTTTCTCCCTTTATCTCCCCTTTTTTCTCTCACTTTCTCCCCCCTCTCTCCCCCCCTTTTCCCTCCCTATCCCCCTCTTTGTGTTTGCCGTTCAAAAGCGTGTGTGTTTGTATGTTTGGAGTCATCCCCCTATATATTTGTGTGTTTGCCCAAGGCTATGAAGTGTTTGTTTAAATGTGTGTGTGTGCGTGTGTGTGTGTGTGTGTGTGTGTGTATGTGTGTGTGTGCGCTTATCCCCAGTGTGTGTGTGTATGTGTGTGTGTGTGGTGTGTGTGCTTATCCCCAGTGTGTGTGTGTGTGTGTGTGGGTGTGTGGGTGTGTGTGTGTGGTATTAGCTCAGAACTGTGTTTCCTCCATAGTGCAGATCAAGTCCTAGCACTGGAACTAACAGCCTTATTAAGACCTCCTCAAGTGAAACTGGGTCCTCTTGTTACACGGAACAGATAATTGGCTAATGAAATAATAGCCATGATGCCACATCAAAATGGCATTGTCGTAGTGACAGGTATCTGCATTTAGGTTAGAGATTTAACACGCCCTGGACAAAGATAGCAACATAATTACTTACAGAATACAATTTTTTTTTTCTGGTCTCCTGCTGAAGCGTTTGTTAAAGCAGCCATTTTTAATAACTCTATTTACATTAGCTGTTGAGCTATGCTGTAATTACCTGGCTTCCTCCTCGACAATCTAATTACACGTGTCTTCCATGTTGAAGTAGTCTCACGTTGATTTAATGTACTGCCACAGCTTAGCTCTTGTTAATTGTTAAGTGAAGGCCATTTGAGGGCAAATCATTTATTTAGATATAAATGTTAATAAGACTTTTTATTTTGTGTTTTCTTTGTGTAAATTAATTTTCAACTCATTTAGTTTTGGTTGTGTCTTAAGATAATTATATAACGATATTATGAAAATGGAATGGCATTAGTCAATTGGATTTGAGTCATTGGTGAACGTATCAACACAAAAAACTCTGACAAAAAACTTTGAAATGAAATAGCTTCTAAAATCACACCAGGTTAATTACAATTCCTAATTGTAAATACTTTTGTTTGCCTGTATCCAGGGCCATTATCTCAGCATTGGCATCAATATTTCAGGAGTATTTTGGTGATATTTGAGAGGAAAACCGCTCCTTTGAGCGCTCTCTCTAGCAATGCGGTGGCGTGAAGCTAAACCAAATGTAGTTTTGACTTATGCCATACCACTATCATTAGATCTTAAAATAATAATAATACAAATATTATTCAATACTATATATATATTTTTTATTGAGAGGTATTCAGGGCTGACGCTTGGTATCTTACCCCCCCCCCATCTCGCTCTCTAAGTTGTGTTTTATGGCCGTGGGCATCTCTCTCTATCGCTTCCAACTTTCTCTTCTACTTTCTCCCCCCATTCTCTGCTCTCTATCAGTAAGGAGGGAAGGAAGGAAGGAAGGAAGGAAGGAAGGAAGGAATGAATCATGATGTTTTCTGTCCATCCACCTGAGAGACAGAGTTAGGTACTCTGACAGGTCTGTTCGAACCACGGAGGGATGATTTGATTTTGTCTACATTTTGTATTATTTTTGTATTCTTTTTGTCTCTGTAGACTGTGACCCCCCTCCCCCTGGACTACTTCGGTCCTAGATGTAACACCCTCAACCAATCCTCCTGTCCAGTTCAGTCCAACCCTTTTCCAAATTTTTCTCGAAACGTCAAACCTCCTCATCACTCACATCCGCTGATTAAAAAAGCCAGGCGGCCATGTTTTCATTTGTATTCCTTCATTTTCTCTTTGTATTGGATGCTTGGTGAACCTAGACAACTCGTCCCTTTTTTTCACTCTTTCCCTCTCGGTTTTTATCTGGTGTAATTTGATTGTGTGAAATGACCATGAAAAACTATTACAACAACTCTTTGGCTGTGACGAATACAAACCATCCCTATTGGCTTGTTGACAATCAAGGCGGGCTCTTAATAGCTTTTCTCCAAGGTGATGCCGTGAGATGAGGTGGGGGGGTGGGGTGGGGGGGCAAAACATAAGATAATACTTACTGGAAGGAAAGCTGTTAGACACACACACACACACACGCACACACACACACACACACACAGTCTCTTTCACACACACAAACACACACATACTCTTAACAAGGCAAGCTTGGTCTTAAGAAGCCAAACAAGGCGATAAGAGGGATTGTGAGTGTGTGAAATTATTCTGGGATTGATTTGTCCCGTTTTGTCACAGCGAATAGTCAGAGCATGTTGGGATCTTCCATAGAATGTGTCTGCATCCGCCTCAAACCGCTCGCTGGGCTGTCTGTCCTAGTGTGGGATTAGGTCCGACCTACGTATAGCGGAGGTACACACTACACACTACACACAGACACACTACACACTGTACATAGACACACTGCACACTACACTATACACACTACACACAGACACACTACACACTGTGTATAGACACACTGCACACTACACTATACACACTACACACAGACACACTACACAGTGTACATAGACACACTGCACACTACACACAGACACTCTACACACTACACACAGACACTCTACACACTACACATAGATACACTACACATTACACTTGTACACACTACTCACTAGATATACACACACTGTACATTGGACACACTGCACAGTGCACACAACGCACAAGGCAAACACACACTAGACATTGGACACACTACACACTCGACATTGGACACACTACATACTAGAAAATAGACACATGACACAAAGCATCCGCTTGACAAATTCACTATAATACATTTTTCAATAGCAAACTAGAGGCTAACAAGAGCAATTATTATCAGGAGGATGATTGCACATTGTAAGAGTCTGCACACAAATATTGTTCTTTATGTATGAGTAGATGGGAGTGTGTATGAGTTTTCTCGCATTTACACGTATATTTGTCAGTTGCGTAGCGTGTGTGTCTGCATGTTTGTTTTGTGTGCGTGTGTTTGCATTTGCATGTATGTGTTTTGTGGCCAGGCGTATGTTTGTGTGTTTGAGTCTCCATCTGTGTGTGTGTGTGTGTGTGTGTGTGAATTAAACACTTTCTCTCTGCCTCTCTCTCTATATCTTTCTTTGTATCTCTCTCGTTCTCTCTTTTTTTCTCTGTATCTCTTGCTGTGTGTGTCTCTCTTCCTCGGTTGATCTTGACATAACTCAACGCTCACGGTCCGATTTTTTGTTTGTTAGAAATAGCAAACCTGAGGATATCTGTTTCAAAATGATCCCCATGTCTTTAACAGCTTTTAAATTATAAAATATCTTTCTCTTTCTCTTTCTCTCTCTATTTTTCTATCTATCTATCTATCTATCTATCTATCTATCTATCTGTCTGTCTGTCTGTCTGTCTGTCTGTCTGTCTGTCTGTCTGTCTGTCTGTCTGTCTGTCTGTCTGTCTGTCTGTCTGTCTGTCTGTCTGTCTGTCTGTCTGTC
>JAVQIZ010088175.1:0-24891 GCA_036023535.2 Galaxias brevipinnis
AGGTGAAACTCATAAATATAAGATAAGACAAAAATACAGTGTGTTTGATGTCTCCTCGAGAGCACACTGTGGATCCGTAGCAAGCACGTAACAACCACATCCGTGACATATATAAACAGCGGATAGTTTCCTGTATGGTTTTCATAAATGCAAGACAGATCTTTTTTTTCTCTCTTGTCAAACTGTCACTATCAATCATAACACAAGACTCTTTCACATATTGATAGATTATCCAGCGCTTTATTTGTGTTAAATAGTGCTATGTCTCTTTTATATTCCCATATGGACAAGATTGTTTGGGAGTTTTGGCAAAAATATATATATTGTTTTTTACTTGGCACTTTTCTTTTTTAACTTTTTACAATACGCATCAACATCCCATCACACACACACACGCACCCACGCACACACACTGAAATATCTAACCCACATGTAAGTGTCCAACAAACAGACGCTCACATGCAGAAACGTGTGTCTCTCTTGACACACACATAAACAAACACAGAGCGCCACCACCGCAGACACACAAACACTCAAAGGGAGATGAAACAGGATCGCATGCAGAGAAAGGAAAGTCAAACATGGCCTTTGTTCCACGGATGTCGTCCTACTTTTCAAAGGGCTCTCTGTTATCTTGGATGTCTACCCAGTAAGAGGCAATACATAATGAAGCTATCATGGGGAGATCCTGCACAGTACACAAAAACACATGCATAAGCACGTGCGTGTGTACACACACACACACACACACACACACACACACGCACACACACACACACACACACACAGGCAGTCAAAACTCAGACAGGCCTTTCACCCCCTATTGCTGCAGCAGTGTGTGGTTTGTTTTGAAATGATTCAGTGGAATCGCTGATGACCAATTAGAGTGGTGGCAAGTGAAGTTGACTGGCTGGCAGGAAGTGATCAGGAAATGTTTGTGCAGAAGATATAAAGGCCAGTCGATGGTCTACCCAGCATCTTTCATATCTGGCAGCTGTTTCTGCTGCCTGTCTGCCTGCCTGCCTGCGTTTACTGAGGATCTTTTCAGACCTTTTACAGCTTAATAGAGATTATTTTATACTGGCTAATGTGCAGGTGTTGTGTATCCCTTTAAATAGTCCTGTTGAGTTGGGCTGACACACTAGTCAGGTGATGTTTAGGTTTTGGGCAAAATAAATATTTATACAAAGCTACACCATAACTAATGAGAAATTGCTCTTATTCACACGCAATGCCTTTCAGCAATTATTTGATTTGGTTGGGTATTTTAGCTGGAAATTATAAGAAATGTTTCTTGTATAGTAGGAATAATCTATAACCAAATCAATTGCCCTATAGCCATGCTGCTGAAATCAAAGTGAACACGTTTAAATCTACAGGCACTGCAATTTTCAGATTCTACTTTCAAGAGATCAAAACAACTGTGTCCTCCATTTTCCCTCCCCCTCAGATGGCCACCAGTCTGTACAGTCGGTGTGTGTGTGCGTTGTTGGTGAATGTGAAGATAGTGTGCACATACGTCTCTGTGTGTGTGTGTGTGTGTGTGTGTGTGTGTGTGTGTGCGTGTGTGGCTGCCCTTCCAATCAAGGGAGCTAAGGACGGCCCATTGCCCTACACTCGGAGGCAGCCATCTGTCAGCTGACGCTCGGTCGCCACAGCAATCAGAATGCTCCGTGGCGCGCCCAATCTGTTCCGCCACAGGTAGAACTGTGGGAGGGCGACCATCACTCTCAACCATGTCTCACTCTCTCTCTCTCTCTCCACAACCTCAAAATATTTCTTTACTGCTTTTTCCTTCATCTCGTTGTCCCTCCTTCCCTGTGCCTTTTCTCCTATTCTTGTCTCTGTAAATTCATCCACTTCTCTATATCCACTTCTCTTGCCCTTTCCTTGACTCCCCTTATATCTCTCGCACCCGAATTCAATAAATGTCTAAATACTGGACAACATTTGTGACAATCGTCTCTCTATGATCAATTAGCTAACATCATGACTATAATAATAACTTCCTGCCAATCACAAGCTGATAGACACAACAATTACATTGTTTTTGACTTTTCCTAATGTCTCCCTTTAGGCCCAACAGTTTGACAGTCAGCCATTAGACTGTCCAATCCAACAATAGATTTAATTAATTGTGACCTGCAAGCCAGATCTCAAAATGGAGTGGAAGGGGCAGAGATGATGGCCAACAGGCAAACCTCAAGGATGTTTTCTACCACCTACCCAGACTCCTTCCACTGTCAAGGGCATCCTGCCACTCATGTCATAATGGTGGCAGGCAGAATGCTAAATGCGGTGCATCAGCGGTCACTCTGGCCTGCCAAATGCGCCCTGCAATGGCTGTGCCAGGCAGGGCCTCTCTGTCCGCCTGCCTTTGGCACGGGGCCCTTTGGTTAATCTGATCAGAGCCATGCTAATGGCAGAGAGCAGCAGACCTCCGGACCAGTTGGGTTGGCCGTGGGGCCCTGCGGTGGAGGAGGTGACATCCGGAGCGAGCTCTCAATCGTCAATGAATAATTGAACGGGCTGGGAGCAGAGCACTGGGGGACCTGGGTTTGGCTCGGCTGCCTCATTAAAAACGTTGGAACGGATGCGGAAAGTTGTCTGGTGTCACAAGGAGTGTGGTTGTGGTCTGAGTCCGTATGGACTATCTTTTCAGCATCCTGACTTGATCATTTCTAACAATATTTATAATCAATAATATAATGTTTTGCTATGAAGGGTGTAATGGAGGATGCCCAAATTTGGCCACAACAAGGGCATTACGCACCATGTATGCTTGTTTGGTTGCAATAATCATAGTTGTTTCTTTAAGAAAAAGAATGTGGTACATTGCTATCAGATTCTCTCTGAAAAAGTCTAAAGATGAACTTTAAGTAGTTTATTTAATATATTTTTCAATCAATAAACCCCTCTGGCATCTTAAGTGGGTGGCTAGTGGACAGCTAATGCAGCCTTTTAGACATCAAATTGGTCAGAAGGAAATCAATGGCCTGTTCCTTGAACACAATGTGAAGACTTATTAAAATATTTTCTCTAATGGTAGTGCTACACTTGTGGAAATCCGGGATACACAACTGTACATATCGAAACGTGTCTGTACTTGTATAACTTAAATATGGGATTTGAGAACATGTGTTACAATATGGTAAAACAGTTTACTTGTCTACACTTTGGCTCAGGTGAACGCCAAATTGTTGGCCCCTCCTGTGTCATGGGAGTAAATGACCCAATCAACAATTTGTAATGAGGGTGATTTCAAGCAACAATTTTCTATTTCTATAATTTTAAGGAGCAATAAAGTCTGTCTTTGTAATAATCATCATTCAGAGTAATTATGACAGGAATTTTTTTTTCTGTTGTGTAAATTGATTTGAAAAGGGCAACAAGACAGATAAGAAAAGAGGAAAAGTTGTGATTATAAACCTTGGGGCAGGAGGGGAATTACATTATTATTATTATTATTATTATAAGGTTCTACACCATGTCTCCATACAACCCTCTAAATCTAATTTCAGTTGCTTTTCAATTGTGTTCAATGAGATGACTAATGTATCTAAACAAAGCAAATTATCGCTTAATTTCTCCTGCTGGGGTTTATTCTGTTCTGAAATTACGTTCTTGTGTTTTTAAATGGCTACACAAACGCAGTTACACAAGACTGACAATTAGAGATTTGCATTAGGCATCGTTTTAAACAGACTTTACTCTTATCTCATTATCTTGGAATGAAATTTTATCAACAATGGCATGCTAAATCAGTTGATTGTTTTTATTAGGACACATTCAAACATAATGCTCTATAGTGGAAATTAATTACATACCTCAACGCGAATTCATAAAAATGGAAACCCTCATAAATGACTCACTGAAAATATGACAACATTACCGTGTGCTTACTATAGAAATAGAAACGCAATGATCCATTCCATGGCAATCTTAAGGAGGTCATCCCCAGTCAAAACGCTGATGAAAGCTTTAAAGTATGGAGACCTGGACTGTATCACAACATGCAGAGCGTCAGGACCTCTCTTACGCACCGATGTGACAAAAGCACAACAGACATTTTCCAGCAAGTCATCACTTTCTCGGCCTGGTGTGTGTATTTGTTGATGTTGCCACAAGAGCTTGTTTTTATTTTAATAAAAATAATAGTTTTTTTTCTGGGAAGGCCTTCTATTGTGAACACAGAAGCTGATTTACGAAACAACTCCAATCCTTTTACACATATAAAAGTACAGACACACACACACACACACACAATCAAGTTCTCAGCAAAGCAATGGAGTCTGATGATGAGTCCCCTGTTGTGACTGTTTGTTTAACCCTAAACCATTTGTGGGTCACAGCCCATTGCACTTCCAGATGTAAAGGAACCCAGGTTGGCTGTTGAGGGTGTACACAGTCTGACCACCCCCGAGAACCAAATACACACAACTTCATCGTTTAAACTACATCCATTTATTACCTTTGAAACACACACTCGGTGCCCCCCATACATTGGTAAACAGTGCACACAAACACACATGGGAAGAAAACACCCATTTTGTACACACATGCCTTACAACATGTTGCTCATACATATAATATCCACACAGGCACACCCTTGTGTGTGTTCCAAAATGTGTTTCTTGGCCAGGCTTCTACTATGTAGGAGTCAAGCTGTTCGGCCATGCGTGAAAGGACTGTTGGGTTTGTGTCATAAGATACTGCAAACACAGATAACATCTCCGCCGAGCTGCCAACACAAACCCAAACACCCAGATGGAGTATGGCGGAGACCCTTAGACAGTGCGTGTCATTCTCCCTTCAACCATGAGGAATAACAGTGGTGCCTCAGACCGATAATTTATAGCGAAATATGTTGAATAAAGATTTACAGAGCCCCAATATTGTTCTCAATGCCAATAACACAAGGAGTTTTCAATGAACAGACTTATTGCAAATGCATAAAAACATTTAAACATGGCACAATACCTTCGATTTGCCATGATAACAAATGAAATGTTCAGCTTTCACCAAAGGCACAATTCTATCTCCTCATGAAGCAAAAAGTCTTCCCACTGTTTACTGTTACTAGCAATAAAAAGATTGAGGACTGAATCAGGCCTCAAGGCTTTTTTTAAGACAGCAAAGAAAATTATAATAAGTTGGCTAACCACAATTTGGCTTCCCCCCAGTTCAGTTTGATAGAGTTAGCTCACTCACAATGGTTATAGTAAGAAAGAGACAAGGAATTTAAACAAATGTTAGACAGAAAACAAAAATCTTCAATATTCTGAGCATATTCCAACAGGATCCACAATTACTTTTTTTAAAAGAAACATGGCTGCCATATAAAGAGAAATGCCATGCATTAGTGGAGCCATATAAGAGGCCTCATGAAAAACATAAAGCAGTAATCAACTCAAGTTTCACATCGAACTTACAAGTGGTGCTCTTGTTGCGGCTGATTAGGACTAGCAACATGACATGCACCTGAGTGAAGAACAGCGCTGAGGGGTAAAAGTAGGGGGTAAAAGTAGCCCGATGTTGGGCCATATTGGAAATGCTTGTTTGTAGCCTCGTCGAGAAAGATGCCATTAACTACCATAGTAACTAATGCACTCGCTAGAGAGCAATTACTCTCAGAGCTAGATGGAGGCACCAAGAGGCACGCGTTGCTCAGAGAGACTAGAAGCTAGGAATGCTCAAGTGGAATCTTTCAAATGCTATTGTTTGAACTGGAGAGATTTTCCGCACACTAATAGCTGCTACACTTCCTACTCGTATTGAATATCTCTCAGACCTTGCACCCATAACTCTGCAGGTTGAAAAGGAAATGTGTGCTAGTCCACCTACGATGATTCAAGCTACAGTGTGTGATACAGATCTCATGAAGGGTTGGAGAGGAAGTCTGAAAATACCTTCATCAGATGTTTAGATTGTCAGTGATCCGTTTGCATAGAGGCTTCATAACTGGTCATGACATTGATAACCATCCTGTATATATATTCAAGACCTATGTCAGTGACACCTATGACAAAAAAAACATCCAACAAACAGGCCAATTATTCTTCTTTATACCACACCGGCTCCTCTCTGGAATGTGAAGAACTCCGCCAAACAGGATGTGAGCTTATCTTGATGTGCCATTGTGTCTAGCCGTCCAACTTCTGGCATGTTGCATATTTTTGAAGGCAGTAAAAAGCAGTTCCTCTTGAAGCAGGTAGGGATTTATAACATCATAACACAGCCCAGCATCACACTTTGTTCTGACACAGTGGAAAAAGGCCCGAGGCTGATCTGCTGCTGTTGCAGATTAAACCTTGTGGAGCTGTTGATAGATGTGTGTGGGAGAGCCTTGGCAGCAACGTATGTGCTTTGATTGGACACGTGAACGGTGCAATGTCTCAGGAGCTGAAAGAGGAAGACGTCAATCTCACTGGGACATACAAGACGTGAATCGATGTAACTTTTTGGCGAGGCGGGCCGACATAAAACTCTTCTCTGTCGTCTTTGGCATTGATAGTGCCCGAACTGTTTGATGAGCCACCTGTCAATAAGATAAGAGTGATCATTTGTCCCTTGGGCCAAGCACTTGGGAAAAAAAAACAATAACAATCTGAACCTATAAAAAAGCATAGCGTGAATGACAGATGCACACAGTGAATGGGTGAGAGACACTGGCAGTTTGACAGCGGGCCGCGAGGAACACACTAATAACAGTTCTCATTCAAAGCTGCTCAGCCAGTTTTATTTTTTTTGTGTTGTAAAGGGAACATGCTGTACATGTTGGCCTTTGATTAGTTAGCGCAAGAAGGACACCGATTATGTTTATTCAGTTATCTACAAGTCATCTTTTGTATGATTTTGTTTTAATCAAAGAATAGGTATTTAGTTAATTGGTACTTGGTTAATCAAATATGTAGGCTACAACAGCATTGGGGTGCATTCTTATTTTTCAAGTTCCAGAACATTACATGTACAGTATATTCCACCTCAATATAATTTTCTGCTTGTGAATGACCATGTGGGAGATATACAATTCCCTCTGGTAATCACACATACGTGTCCTTTACTGGTAAATATCAACACAGTGTTCAAAACCGTGTAAGTGTCACATTGAATGTGTTTCAAATAGCCCCCAATACCTTGTTGTCCTTCACTCAGACCACTGGTGTATGTGCCATGGAAACCCTATCCGACTGTAACCAGAGGCGCTGCTAAGTCGCCACTATGCCAGGAGCTGTGCCAACCCAGCACCTGCTAATGTCTATGGGACCCCCCGGAGTCTGCTGACGTCCCTCGCAGGCTATCAGGGATCAGTCACAGCATGTTCAAGCCTGTCCTTTCCCGGGAACCATTAAAAGTGTGTCTCACTCCTATCCTTACACCTTTACACCAGAGGGAAGGTCGGGAACTCAGTGCGTTTCATTAGGAATTTACAGCCAGCATGGCATGTGCACTCTTGTTTAGAGGTTAGCAGGGAATCAGATTGGCTTGGCAAGTGTTACATTCATACAGGGTCATATTCGGCACAATGGAAAACTCTTCTAAATGTGCTACTGTGTTTATTGTGGGGATTGACAAGATTGTAAATATTTTCTCAATATCCAAATTTAAATGGACTTAAAGCTGTGGTTTATTACTTAAAGCTGTAGTTATTGAATAAGTGCATCCCATGAATGCATTGCGTTCTCTTCTTTAAATGTAAAAAAATGTAATATGATCATTTAAAACGTAAGCCTTAGTAATGTACTTTTTAAGCATATGTGTATTTACTTGCCGTTATTCATATTTAAATTATAATATAAAAATATATACATTATCAGTGTTTGATAAATTACTTGGAAAATGTAATCAGACACTGATTACAAATTGGCAAAAAGATTGCAAAAACTAAAATAAACTATAGAAAATGGTAAAAGCTGAAATTAGTTAAAATTTTACAATTACAATAAAACATTTTTTGATTTTAAATAGTTTGGTTAAATGCATATCATTTTAGCATCCTACATTCTACACACTGAAATTAGATTACTTATTAAATACAGAGTAAGATTTGCCTCTGTGCCCCCGTGGATGCCTGTATGTATATGTATAAACATCCAAATGAGTATGTATTGTGTATGAGTGTGTGTCTGTGTGTCCGTGTGTATTTGGGTGTGTGTCTTATAATGTGTTCACAACAGACTCTCGGTTGGCAAACCACTGCGGTCGGTTATCTATCTGTATGGTATAATTAAGATCTCTCTGGAACTGACAGCACAAACAGAAGACACGAGACCCCACCCACCCCCTTGCCCCCCAACTCAGCTGCTTCCTCCCACCCTCCCACCCTCTCTCCCTCTCTCCCTCTCTGTTCTCTAGCTGTCACAAGGCGGGACTACAGGGAGCCCGCAGCAGGTATTTATAGCACGCCACTGCACTAAGTGATAGATGTCACCTTCACGCTACTGCCTCTGGGGCGCTGCACCAAGCATCCTACCCGTCTAACAAGATGCAAAGTGCTGCAGAGGCGCATGGGGGAGGAGGCTGTTTGTGTGTGTGTTTAGGGAGAGGGGCGACGGTGGTGAAAAAAGCAACAACAAACAACTTCAAGTTAAGTCAACACCGTCAATCTTACCTGCCTTGTTGGTTGACTTGCTGGCTAAATTCTTGCTGGCTAATTAAACCAACACCCAAGCCCCCAAGCCATCTAGGCTGTCTCCCTGAGACGAGTTGGTTCTAAGATAGGCCAATTAGTTTCAAGTTGTGGAGGTTACTGTAGTATACACACGTTGTCTCCAAGGAAACAAGGAATGTGAGTTGTGAGTGGAGGTGGTGTGGAATAGTGTTACCAGGGTCACATAGGTGGGACTGAATAAAACCTCAGAGGAGCTGAGCTGGAAGAGATGCAAAACACACCGTAATATGAGAGTAAAGACATACTGTAGACAAATAGGAATATTACATGAATGTTAAACCCGCCTAATTGGTTGAAACACAACTTTTTAGCACCAGTATTCTCTTTCTTTATCTTATCCTTTCACTCTCTGAATCTTTGTATCTCCCATGCCCTCTTTCTCTTGTTCACACAGTTTTTTATTCACCACCTCCCAAAAGCCTTGTTCTGTGAAACGTTGCATCTTCTGTCATTGTCAGCGTTCATCAGACAACCCCTGACATTTCCAGTCATCTGCCCTGACAGATATATTTTTGCCCAAATGTTACAACTGTCCTTTGAAGTCAACTGCAAGAATTGGAATTAGAATCTGTCTCCAACAATTTTCGCAAGATTGCCAGGCTGAGATAAAAAATTTTAAAAAAAGCATGGGCTCGAAATCCAGCTCATGTGTTGCAATTCACGTTTGAAAGGTATTCCTTTATATCCCCATATATCCTCATATACACTATAGCCATTGTTGAAATACTTTCAAGCTATGAAATATATGCCACTCAAAAAAGAAAACTTGATAACTTCGCTTGAATACCAGATTTTGAAAGGCTGAAAGTGGGATTTGAATACATACTGTAAGAGCTTGTTGAATTGTACTCAATCCATACTGTTGACGTATCGGTTTGCATTGTTTGTGTATGCCAGTGAGTTTGAGTGTCCACACGTGCATAAGCATGTGTGTGTGTCCTTCCGGCACAGTGACAAAATGGCCAGTGACCTGCTGCTGAAACACCCTGTCGGAGTGAATGTGTTGACACTGCTTTAATTCAGCTGGATACGTGACACCAGCCTTGGCTCTCTACTCCCAGAGAAGAGGTCGGACAGGAGTGTGGGGTGTCAAGCTTGCACAGTCTCTAAAAATACACACACACACACACACACACACACACACACGCACACACACAAACACACACACACCAGGCGAAGAAGCGGAGGGAGGTTTAGATGGACTGAACGAGCAGGGTATAAACTTTAATGTGGGTCACAACCAGAGGCTGTCATGTGTACTGTTTAAAGCACAGCTCCGTTGTTGTGAACTCATCAACGCCCTAATATAGATATGAGCCCTGAGCCTTGGCATGTGCGTTGTTTAGCTCTAAATGCAAGGACCGAGGTGTAAAGCACAAGAGAGCCACTGCCTTGGAAATAGCTGTGGGAGTGGGAGGGAAAAGGAAACTCAAAATAGCTTACTGTTAATGTAGTCATCTGGACATTTCGCAAACCCATTTAGTCAATTTGAGCTCTTCCCACATGAATAATTAATGAGCTTGCTAATGTTACACACCCCGCCATTTGGACAGAACAGCATGTCCCTGGACAGCAGTAGTGCTTACCATCCCATGTGAGTGTACAAGCTGTGTGTGTGTGTGTGTGTGTGTGTGTGTGTGTATGTGTGTGTGTGTGTGTGTCAGCAAAGGGGCAGTCTCCTCTTACCTGACTGAGATAATCAGCTGATGTAGGTTGTCCGGCAGCGTGTGCACGTACGTACGTATATATCCACGTGTGTGTGTGTGTGTGTGTGTGTGTTTGTGAGTACATGGGTGTGTGTTTCACAGGAGGAGAGAGAGAGTCTGACACTGTGAACACACTATCCCCCTGATGACAAGTGTCACCCGCTTCAGCTGCCCCGAGGTCTCTGCTGCCATGCGGACAAGATGTGGCATGTGGGGGTGACGGGCTGGGGGCTGGGGGTGTGGAGGAGGAGGAAGAGGAGGAGGAGGAGGAGGGGGCGAATGGCAGGAAAGTGGGTGGGGGAGGTGACAACAGGGTCCTGCTGAGAGTGACGAGCCCGCCCCCTCAACTATCCAAATTTCAGCACCCACACATCCCACCATCCCCCAACCCGACATTTAACCCCCCCCCCTCCCAACCCTGCATCGCCATCGTCCCTCTCCCCTTCATAGTCCTCCATGCTCCAGGAGAAGGCTTCAGGGGCAAGCCTAAAACGAGGCGTTACATATTTGCAGCATGTCTGCTCGCATTAGATTTGCATTGTCAGATACATTTGACCCGGACAATCCTTTGCCCATTTATTAATAGCCAGTGCCAAGGTTCAGGCATCAGAAAAGACCGGCCATTTGTTACATCCACTTTTTACCTCCCTCTTCTCAAACATGTTAAAGTGTTTATTTAGCTTGTTGGTACCTAACTGAACCCATTCAACATAACAGAAATCCTCTTAGAGCTGACTCATGGGATTCGGCATTACGTTCTCATTGAGTGCAGTCCTTTGTCATGAATACTCTTTGCTTCCCTAAATAAAGAGTATTTAAACCCTGGGATAAAGTATGACCTGCTGGAAAGGCTGCCTTTTGTCTCCCAAAAGGACAAGCTTGTTAATTAGTGCAAAGTTAATTGTGGTTAATTTATAAATAATACGAGCGTGCTCTCTGATACCCTGCCAGAACCACACGCTGAGGACCCAATGCCAGCCCGCTTAGGTGCCCTCTGCAGAGTGAAGGGGAGGGACAGGGGGGTGGGGTTAGGGGGTTACATAGCCCTGTGGTGTGTCCTCCACCTTTACCCAGAACACCGCTGGAGGCAGCACCTGCCCCTCCTCTCCCTGGGGGAAACAACCAAGTTTCCTGAAATCTGCTTGCGTCCATCAACAGCAAAAAAGCAGCTGCTCGCCACCACAGACACACACACATACACACACACACACACACACACACACACACACACACACACACACACACACATACATACAAACACCAAACACACACACAGAGACACACAGAGAGACATACACTGGGGGTCGTGTTCGTCTACAGTGTGAAAATAGGATCCCCAGCTTCAATAAATGCCTCTTAACAGCAGAAGAGTTCGAGGCTTTCCAACTATGTCTGTCTGGCGTCCTCTGGCTAAACCGCCTCATTAGCAACAGGGGACCTAATTCTGGCAGCCCCATTTCAAACCGTTTACATTTACACTTACCAGGCTGCTATACTGCCGTGCCAAATCCCAGCCCAGGGTCACTTCTCAAGGCCTTCTTTCATTTGTTGTTCATGTGGTCTTTAACGAGTAATAACCTGTCCGCAGCTCCTGCTATTTTGAGGAGGCTGGGGCCCGCGTGGCAGAGGGACGGAACAAGGGGGTGGTTTTTGCGGTGTGTGCGACGTGCGTGTCGCTGCGCGTGCGTGCGTGTGGTGCTGAGTGCAGCCTGGAATCCCAGCCCCGTGCTCTGAGAGGTCGGCTCAGCGTAATGAAGATCTCAGGCCACTCTGGTGTCACTTCAGACACCCCGGCCTGGGGTAATGAGGCATGCTGGGAAGCTCCCGGGCCTCGCCGTGTGCTGAGACACTCCAGAAAAGCCCCATCCGCAACCACCACCCCCCCACTTCTCGTGCCCCACAGATGGGATACTTTCCCAGGACTGACACTACGACCGCTGGGGCAATACCTCTCCCTGGTGTGGTGACACAGAATCCCATTGAGTAGGGTGTAGAGTGGCAAAGGTTACAGCCCTTAACTCAGAGCAATAGGTCTACCAAGAGGTGTAGATTACTACTGACTGTTGCTTGATTGATATCATGCCATACTCTGCATGTCAAACTATCAAACCTAAATAGCATACAGAAATAACGGGTTTATAGAAATGGTTATGAAACCTCTAGACTATAAGAAAATGATGATCCCCTATGTGAGCAAAATTTTAATTAACTTTTCACTGAACTCACAATTCTGTGTGCTAACAAAAAAGTACACTGGAACGTGACAAAGTGCCGAGCCCACAAAATATATCTTTATGTTAGAAATGCAGGCCATAAAGCATATGGCTGTGGATACTGGTCGTCAGAAGGTCTCCATACCACTGGCAGGGATCTCAAAGCAGGACCTAGCAATAGACACAGACACAAGGCACTGGCCAGGTGGCGCTTTGGAAGATAGCGGCAACAGATGAAACCATTTCAGTGTCAGCACTTTAATTTGATCTGCCGCGTGCACATATGTCTTTAAAGTCCGCGGGGAGCGGGGAGACATTGATGTCCTTGGCCCGCGGTCTGAGAGAAGCGTAGGTAGGGTTAGCGCCGTGGGCTAATCTGTGGTGAACGGAGCCCAAACGGCCGGGCTGAGCGGATGGCAGGACGGAGGAGCTCCTCCTCAGATCCCCAGCCCTGGGACGCCCACCCTGTGCCAACTCCTCTGCTCCTTTGTTGTGGCTGCCAGCATACCCAGACGGGCAGAGGAGGAGCAAATAGACACAAACAGGGGGAGTTAGAGAGACAGCAGGGGCGGATATTAAGGGGGCTGCTCATTCCAGGACTGGCTAAATGGCAAGAGAAAGGTTTGAAAGGAAAACTCTCCAGAGACAATGAGGGAGAGTGGAATCAGGGTGCTGGGGTGACGTGAGCTGCTCTGAATAGCTGTCAGAAGAGCTGCTAAGGCTAAACTAATTAAAGATTCTTCCTGACAATTGAATTTGAGCAAAGCAAGTGCCTTTAACTTGACAAAGGCCTTCATTAGCTTTTACTTATAATAATGTCCTCAAAAAAATGACATTTTTTATACAAATCCTAACATGGAGCCTTTTTGAGGAAAGCAATTTTCATGTAATTCTTTCTTTTTTTTCCAACAGTAGTGGATCTACGCCACTGGGCTGAGTGAGTCTATCTGTCAAGGCCCGTAATGTCCCTCTATCTATTCAGTGTGAGAAAATTCCCTCCATTAGAGCTCCCTTGGAGAGCCCTAGAGAACGGTATGCCGGTGCGCTGCACTCCTCTCCTCTTCTCCTCTCCTCTCCCCTCCGCTCAGCCTCTCCTCTGCTGCACTCACAGCCTGCCCGCATTAACACTCCAGCCATTCAGCTGTGATTAGAAAAGCTCTCAGCTGCCAGAGTTTGCAATCATTTGACCATAATGAATTCCAATCACTCCCTCCTCCTAGCCTCTGCTCCCACTTGTGCTCTGGAGGAGCCATAACGAGAGAGACAGAGACGGAGAAATAGTGGGGGAGAGAGGGAGAGAGGGAGAGAGAGAAACAAAGAGACGTGAGAGAGAGGTAGATAAGACACACAGAGAGGCTACGAGAAGAACCACAAAGCAGGCATACGAATACAGATAGTTGGCCATGAAAAGATATTGATATTTTAATCTCTGAGGACTGTGACAAAAAAAGACAAAAAAAGAACACGGGCAGAGGGCATAAGAAGAGCAAAAAGGCAGAGTTGCAAAAAGTTGTAAAAAACAAAAACAACAAAAGGAACGCTGCAGATGAAGCCGATTTTTTAATGCGATACTAAAGCAAACGTAGGAGATGTGACCTTGAACGCGAGTCTATGTAAGTAAGTGAGAGAGAGAAAAAAAATCAATCCTCTCCACAGAAACGGAGTTGGGGAGAAACAGTGGGTCACACAGTGGCTCTGTAAAGGCTCCCGTCTCCTCGGCTCTTCATCAATGTCACCCAGCCAAAGATGCAGACGGCACCGCGGCGATAACCTTTCCCTAGCGCCATGGCGATGCTCCCATGGTGACCCAGCGGGACCCCTTTCCCACCCCCTGGGCAGCAGTGTGCCTGTCACCTACCATCAGCCGCAGTTCCTCACCATGAGGCTGAGTACGGACGAGGACAGCTCAGCCCATCCGGGACGTGTAGGCTACGTGGAGGTACACCGGGGAGGGCAGGAGGGGGGGAACAGCAGCCCGGTAAACAGAGAGGATCAGGGGCTTTGGAAAAGTTGCTCTTCTCAGTGGGATGGAGGCCAAGCTCCTGCTCATTAGACACACAGAGAGCAGCCAAGATGTTGCCTCGCTCCACTGCTCATGACAAACACCCCACCGCTCGACAGATGATGCCTGGGTTGTCTTAAACGCCGTGGTGTTGGGAGACCCATCACACAGCCCTGTAGTCAGACCCAGGCCCTGGGCAGCCAGTGAACTTAAAGAGGGGACGCTGGGTGTACCGCTGGCCTGGCCCTGTCCCCAGAGGAGGATTTGGATGGCTGCATGGACTCGCCACTCTGCAGGCAAGGGGAACGTCTGTGTGTGTGTGTGTGTATGTGTGTGTATGTGTGTGTGTGTGTGTGTGTGTGTGTCTGTGATGTCTGACTGTTGATGACAGTGGATCTCCACGGCCTCACTAGCTAACCAGTGCTGGTAAGGACTGGGGTAGTACATACTGTATAGTATGTGAGCATGCATGACACCCACACACCCACGCCCACGCGCGTACTGTTCATAACATGACACTCACCCACCAGGACCTCCATCATTTGCTTTGCCCTCCAATTGGCTATTAAACACTAATGGCATATCTGTTCATTGGAGGATTCTATATTTGACAATGATGTTGAAAACAACCGAATCTCTATGTACAATATCAATACATTAGATCTTTCAGCAATTTGAACAAAGGTATTTGCGCTAATAGAGTTCACACACATTTATGCCAGTTTAAGTGATGCTTAGTTTAACTAATGCCTACCCTATTTAGACAATGTTGGCGTACTATTATACGAAGAATTTTGAGATCACGGTTTGGTCTGTTGAATTAGTCTCTACTTCTGAAATGTTTCAGGAAGCATTTCTGGTAAGACAGTGAGTAAGACAAAATACAAAATGCCAACCAACAAATGACTAGTACAAAGACTGGTACCGAAGATAAAAAGACATTGGGCAACCTAATTCAGCTTTCTGCCAACCAGTAGATGGCACCCACAGCTCCTCAGTCTTCTCCCCTGCCACCCACTCCCCTCTCTGTCTCTCATCCCTCAAACCCTCCTCACCTCACAGACCCTTATCCCTCCAGCCCTTCCCCCTATCCTGCATGCATACAGTGTCCTCGCATGGGCTTTGAAGTGACTCGCTGGAACAAGTGGCCGGTGGTACTGGGTCCTCCCCGCAGACTTGACCCCAAAACACCCACCCATAGACACATACTATCTCATATATATTTATGTACGGACAAAAGAGTAGGTAATTGGAAGTCAAAAAAACATGTTTAACAGCAAATCTCAAAGTGTCTTGTACCCTTTATTGCATTATGCCAAAGAGCCTTTGGATCCTGGTTGTGATCGTGAAGCCCCCTATCAGCCTGTCTGACACTCCCCCTCTGCTCTCTTTCTAGACTGATACCCTGTCCCCAGCCGTAACGCTCCCTCCCTCCCTCCCTCCCTCCCTCCCTTCCCCCGTCTCCTTTTCCCCTCATGTCTTGGGTCATGTGACGAATTGAGGCCTCATGCTGCCCATGCATGCAGAGCGAGACAGCAGCAATCTGGGCCTCAGATCATACAGATTGATGTGCACTGAGGCAGCGCGGGCTCCACTTTACCTCGTGGCAGAGACCACTGCCTCCCTCGCCCTCCTTGGGTCGCCCCCTCCGTCCAGCGCTCTCTCTTTTTCATGCACGCACTCTTCTATATACACTTGGTGTTTTTTTGAACACCTAAAGGTCTCTGTTTCCACAGACCCATATATATATACACACACACACACGCACACACACACACGCGCACACACACACACACACACACACACACACGCACACACACACAGGCACACATAAGCTTGCATCACACGTTTTACAGTTAGGTGGAGAGCTATAGGTTTTTGGACTCGTCAAGAGAAAGGTGAGGCGACCTAGTTTGAGCCCGCCAAGACATCCCAGGGTGTCCATGTTCAGATGTTCAGAGCTCACGACAGGTGTCACCGGTAGTGCTGGGACAGTGTTGACTCATGCCTCACACCTCCCCTCCCTTCCCCACGGCTCACCATCCCCACCCAGACCAGACACAGGAGCTGCCATTCCACATCCAGACACAGTGACACAGAAAAACAGGTCACCCAGACTGGATGTGTATCACCGACAGTGAGTTCTCTGCTCTCCACTCTACTTAACTAATTGCTGCAACACTCATGCCTCCAAGACAATGAAAAAAAAAGACTCCATGTTTGTAAACACTGCCTTCTGGAACCACAGTATACGGTATGCGTACAGCATAGAGATAGCAATCTGACTTTAACATTCTGTAGGGTGGCAACGTGAAACTGTGTGTGTGTCACACACACACAACTATTTGTCAGTCAGCGGGAGTTAAATGCATAAGCATCTGTATGTGCATGCAAGTGTGTGTGTGTGTGTGTGTGTGCGCGCGCGCACACCTGTGCTCACCTCTGTGTGTGTATGTGTGTGTGTGTGTGTGAGAGAGTAATTGGTTACTCTGCTCCACTCAGTGGCAGCGGTGGCACTGGCTCTAGGTTCATTACCCTCCTAACGACAGGCTGATGGAGGTGCGCGCCGAGGCCCTCCTCCTCTCTCCCCTTCCCTTCATCTCGGCGCCGCTCCTCGCGCTGCTTTGATTGTCGTCTCTCGGTCGCTGCATGACACTGGGTAATGAGGGTGGCCGCGTGGGGAGGGAGGCCGGGAGGAAATGGGAAAAGGAACTCGTCTTATTCGGGCGACTCTCCGTCGCCAGCCTAGACTTCTTTGTGACTTTGCCACCCTTTTTTTGCCTTTCCCTCGGCCTAATTCCTGTCATGTCTATTGTGAGGTGATGATACTTGATGAGCCTTGAGGGGAGCAGGGCTCTTACCTGCTACATTAGATACGGTGAGGGGACGTCCTTTTCTGCTCGGTCCCGTCGTTCCCTTTCCACTCTCCCTTCACACACACACACACACACACACACATACACACACACACACACACACACACACACACACAGACCATGGCCATCTTGATGGACTTGGTAGACTGGAGAGGGAAATGTGTCACAGACAATAGTGGAAAAAGAAACAACAACCTTCACACATACATAAATACATGCTCAAACACACACACACACACACTCACACACGAACACACACACACACACGCACACACACACACACACACAGATACACGTACACACAACACCACATTCAAACTCATAGCTTTTGGCAGGAAACCCCCTGTCTGTTTTACATCTCAAGTCATTTACATGAAAATAACAGTATTTGAACAAAAATGATGGCAAGGGACCTCCTTTCTGGAATTTACAGATAACATTCACTTATTAATTTGTACCCGCTGTAGAAGAGAAGGCCCAATCGCGCATTTGGAAGCCTGTGTCAATTGAATTCCAGATGCCTTTTGTTGGCAGGTGGGGATAGGAGGGAGGATGAAACACCCACCCAACTCCTCCATAATACCGGTCTCCTTCTGACTCACAGAGCATGGCCGTGATCCCATGGTGATCGGAGAGGAATACCAAATGGAGGCGGAACGCGTCTCACCCCGGTTGCACTCTTTCTATTCCTCATTGTGCCCCTTGCTGGCACATCCCTGAGCTCAATCGACAATGCGTTTAATTTGGATAAATGGTGCAATTATGATAAGTTGTACGAGGCCGAGATAAACATTCATTTGGGGGGGGGTACATCAATACGCTGAGCGCCGCTGTCCTATTAGCATGGACTTCTGTTTATCCCGCTGCTCGGCAACGCTTGACTGGCCGCGGTAGACGGAGCGAGACCACTCGGCCAAACAGGGGGGCCTGCTCGGAAAACAGGACAGCTCCAGTTCAAGGCCACCTGCCAAGCCTGCGGCCACCTTTGTCCAGGGAGGGTGCCATCTCACCTGGCAAAGTTTGGACGTGGTTGCACAGCGCCATAGGTCAAAGCCCCATGCCAAGCGAGGCCGAGGCGCGTTAGCATCAAGAGCCAGGCTCACCTTGGCACAGCTGTACCGGTGGCTGCCGAAGCCATGCTCTGATGCCCATGTCAACAGCAACTGTCAAAAGATCCTAGCAGGCCAAGTACGCTTGAAACCAATATTGACATCCAAAACTGTTGTTTTGTGGGAATACAGGCAAAAGTATAAGCCGTGAAAGTCACGAGAACCACCACAGGCGAGACACAGGGCTATTGAAGCTCGCGGAGCATTTCTAACAGGTTAACGTGTCTTATGGTATTACGTGTGCCCCCGTGTTTGCTTCTCACTCGGCGCGGGGGGTACTGATGCTATATTTGAGGCCCCACCCAATCATTTTAGTTTCTCTTTCTCTCGGAGACATCCAGGCACAGACAAACGAGTGCAGACACACAGATAGACACACAAGTGAAGACAGACAGACAGACAGACAGACAGACAGACAGACAGACAGACAGACAGGCAGACAGACAGACACAGACATGTTGATTTAGAGAAACACGCACACAGATCTCATCTACTCTCTTTCTCTCTATCTCTTTCTTTCTCTCTCCCTCTTTCTACTCTGTGCACCTATTTGGCTTCGTTTTCTAGGCCCCCCATCCCCTCTCTCTCTCTCTCTCTTTGGTTGTTCATCGGTCCATTAGCCAGGGCTTTTCAAGGCCCTGGCAGCCAAACAGATTTTTTTCCATTTGCCCTCGGTACCCTCATCATCAGGATTCATTCGTTGGCCCTGCAGCTAATGTTTTTAATTCAATCGTGGCAATCCATATCTTCTCTGCTGCACCCACCCCTCCACTCTTTCTGTCTGCTCTCTCCAAAGAGAAAAAAGGAGGGAAAAACAGAAAGTCTGTGTGTGTGTGTGTGTGTGTGTGTGTCTGTCTAAGTGTGCATGTGTCTGTGTATGTGAGAGGGTGTGTCTTTGCAGAGACGACCACTCAACCTTAGGGAGCATTTCTGCCAAGCTTTGATAAGAGCAGCCAAACCTCTCTCAGCCGCCCACTACCCCACTTGCCACACTTACGCGCACACAAACAATTTTATGCTTTCTAAAAGCTACAACTTTTAGCCAGCCACAGTAGTTAGATGTGTTTATTGCACTTCATCTATGAGAGAGAGAGAAATAGAGAGAGAGAGAGTGGAGAGAGAGAGAGAGAGAGAGAAAGAGAGAGAGAGAGACAGAGAGACAGAGAGAGAGAGAGAGAGAGAGAGAGGGGGAAACGAAAGCAAAAGCCAGCCGTTGTGTTGGCTGCCCCTCGGCCCCTCTGTCTGTGGGGAGCTGTGGCGCTGGCTAACAATGTTTCACCACACATCTGTGTCTCGCCACGGCCTCCGCCTCGCCCACCACTCCCCTCTCCTCGCTGGACCACAGGCTCGTCTGACGGGGAGACGGGGAACGGAGAGCGGGGGACGAGGACATGGCGGGGTGGATAAACGGCTCTGTGCTTAGCTCCGCGTGGCCATGTTATGGGAGGGTTTGAAAGGCGATGGACTGACTGTATGTGGGCCCGTTCCCAACCTCGGAAGACCCCCAACTTCCACCGTCTCCCGCCTCACTCTGCTGCTCCGGCGCACATCAGACTCAATCACTTGTGCGATGTGTTTTTATGAATTAATAAAGAGGCACTTTGGAGGCTCGGCAGGAGAAGATGGACGGAGGGAAAGTGGAATGGAGGAAGGGAGCGAGAGAGTGTGGCCGGGCGGAATGGAGAGAGGAGATAGAAGGAATGGGAAGAGGGGATTGGGAGCAGGAAAGCAATAAAAATCAGTGATGGAGTAAGAGAGGGACAAAGAGGGAGGGAAAAAGGAGGCGGAGGACATTGGAATATGGAGAGAGCAGGAGAGGAGGGGCGGACGCAATATGGAAGTTTGATGAGCACAGTGGAGACTGCAGATTGAATGGCTGCTATGGTTACACATGGCAACAGGCCAGTCGACAGCTAACCAACTGGCCCGCCAACGAGACAACCCCCCACCACGGTCCCCTTACATCTCTCACAGGAACAACACAAATACTAACCTCAAATTACCACCAAATTATTTAAATGACTTCAGCACAAATATAAGTGGCAGAAATGGAATTATTAACCATAAAAATATATTTGGCTGTCGAAGCCCAGCGCTAGACCCGTTACTTTACTATTTCTCTTACAGTATACGCTTTCTCTCTCTCTCTCTCTCTCTCCCCGCCCCCCCTCTCTCTCCCCTCTCCCCCTCTCTCTTTCTCTCTCTCTCTCTCTTGCTCTGTCTGTCTCTATCTCTATATCTCTCTCTTGATTAGGTATTTACTCACTCAATCTCCTGCCCATTTCCTCTCTTCTGCATGCATTACACACCTCAGGACACAAGCGCACACAGACACACACACACAGGCACTCATAAAAACACAGACACATGAAAACACACAAACACAGACACACACAAAAACACACACACACACATACATGCACAGTGTCCTATTCTGAAAAACAACAGAAGCTATGCTGCTCAAAGCCAGTGTGGTGCACTGTAGTGTGCCAAAAGCCAAATCACTGACACGCACACGGAAGGCTGGGTCTACCTATTTGAAATTCACCTGCATCGTCAAATGGGCAATTATTTCAGAGCGAGCACATTTAAATTGGACTGCAGGACAAGATAATTATTGAGGTCAGTGCTTGTGGAAGAGTCTCTCAGTCACTCTCTTTTTCTCTCACTCTCTCTCTCTCTCTCTCTCTATCTCTTATGCACTCATACACTTTCGCTCACACTTCGACAGTACACACACACACACACACACATCTTATTTTCTTTTCCTGTCTATCTCTGGGGTCTGCTTCACAGTTGAGTCCCCTAGTTACACCATGGTCATTGATTTAAGAGCCGCCACAAGCATTGATTTGAAACGGCTCTCGTCCCAGGTGCACAGAAAGTCATTTTAGCTTGCTTGCCTGCTAATGACATGATGAAATGCACCAAGCTGCCCCTGCACACACACTCACATTCGCACATACACACACACACACACACACACACACACACTCACTCACACACACATATAGAGAGAGAGAGAGAGAGAGAGAGAGAGAGAGAGAGAGAGAGAGAGAGAGAGATACACAGGCATACGCTACGCACAGAGTATTTTGCATTTGCTGCTTGTGGTCTCAATGTGTAACAAACAGTAATGGGACTCGTCCCTGGTGGATGTTTAGGTTTGTTATTGAAGCTGCAAGTCGCTTTGAATGTCATTCATAAATAAAGATGTTAAACAGAAAGTGACTGGAAATGACTCAATGATAATTTATGTATTTCTTGGCAGAAATGCTAGCCGCCAAACATTTGCAATAGGCTTACAGTTTACCAACCCACCATGTTGCTAACGTTGCACCGTGCAAATAATTCTTGTTATTTTAGCAGTATGCTAGTTTTAATAGCAGAAACTTGTTAAAGTCTACTTAATTAGCAAATATAAAGATGATAAAAAAATTTACAAATAAGACAAAAACTAGAACTACATATATTTGTTTTCCATTATAAACCACAAATATACCAACTATGACCTTTCTGTGTACACTGACAAAGAATGGATAGACACAGTATGCCAATGGTGTTTGTCTGCATCTTTGGCATGTGGTGCTATGTCGACTGTATAAAAAGATATATAATCTGAAACCTTTGCCCTGAAAAATTCTAATCTGCAGGGCGGGACACTCAGTTCCATCTCCATGAACCATACACAGGCTCCCTAGAGACGTGGGCAACAGGAGGGGACCACGCCCCCCACACTGAATAATTCATAACGGCAGCCCCGGCCGGCTCTGTTCTATCTTGTGCTGTCTCGCGAGTGATGAACGGGATGAATCTCTGACCAACTGCTGATACCTGTGTGGGCCCCCGCTGGCACTAAACACACACGCAACGCCTGTGCACCTGTGTGTTGCTGTGTGTGTTCCTGGAGGAGAGGGCTGCTGTTGTTCCTCCAGCAGCTCCGGCTGAGTGGTGGAGTGGTGACCTCGGCTGCCACGGTAAGGGCGCTTGGGGGATTAAAATGTGATAGCACGGAGACACAAGGGCCTCTCCTGCCTCCTCTCAGGACAGCTTGTTGCTGTGACAGACAGACAAACAGGCCCTCTCCCCTGCTGTCGCGGGCAATAATCTATCGCTCTCGCCTCCCTCCGTCGCCTCCCTCCCTTGCTCGTAATAAGACCCTTTACACGTTCTCCATCCACCCCCCCCCCCTCTCCATCACCCCTCCATGCCTCTCTTGTATCCTCTCAGCCACTATCTCATGTGATGATGGGGGTGGGGGTGGTAGGAGGGTAGAGGGGGGGGGGGGGGCAGGGTGGTGGGTGAGAGAGGGACAGACAGAGGGAGGCAGAGGAGTGAGAGTGGTTGTCAGGAAAGATAAGTGTTAGGTGAAGAGGGATGACTTCAGAGATACCTGCTGCTGGCCTGCCTGCTCTCCCTGTCTGCCTGAATACATTGCCCGCTTGACTACTCCCACATCAGCTGACACACACAGTTTTACCAGCAGGGCTCCCAGAGCACAGGGGATAAAATAGTGCCTGTCAATTGGGGACATAATCAAACTATGACACACGTCTTTCAACAGAGACTGCAACATCCTATTTTGGAGGCCAATAATATTAGCCTTGAAAGCAATGCTTATCAATGTGCAGTACGCAGCCCACTATTCATAAAGATCAAATAACGGTAAGATATGATGTCATTACAGAATATTTTATGAGAACTATTCAGCATTTTTGGACTATTCTGCACGCGCACACAAACACACAAACACACGCACACAGAGAATCCCTACAGAACTTTTACTAGCTAGATACTTGCTTTGCACTCATGTCTAATTAATTAGCCAGTCTGGATGCTGTCAGCGAGAATAATTGTTTGTCAAAGCGTCAGTCACTCTATTAGTCAGTAAGTCAGTCAGTCACATATTCACTGAGTCTGTCAGTCAGTCAGAAAGTGAGGAGCGTGCAGGCTGCTCCCACCTCTAAATAGGAACGCGGTGTGGAGATTTGCCAAACCCAATATAAACGTGAGCTTCATTTGGATGATTTATGAATGCACATTTTAGATTGTTCACGATGCAGAATCCAGAATGACAAATATATCTTTAGGTCTCATCCCAAAATGATCTGTGAGACCCCGTCTTTCATAAACATATCTCAAAAAGATTGAGACTAGCAGCCCTTACTGGTTTCAACTGGTTTCCCCCTCCAGAGGGATTGAGGGTTGGAAGGGGTGGGGGAGGGGCCCAGTGCCGGCCAGGAAACTAAGGCAGTAATTAGTGTTTGTGAAACCTGAGCAGTTATTTAAAAATCAATGACCTGCCATTATACCCAGGATTAGTCCCTGTGTGCACAGCCATTGATTTTCTCATGTGCTTACTGGTTATCGAGCGGAGCCCCCAGTCGCTTTCAACAAAACCCTACATGATGTACACGCTTGTATCAGGGAGTGGATGAGCACGTGTTTGTAATTTTATTTATCATTAAATAGTTACCTTGAAGTTATGTGTAGAATAGGTATTACATATGGAACTCAACGTTGAACTTTAATAACTGATCTAAACAGAACAACTTGTCGTAAAAATAACGCCAAAAGGCATTTCCCCCTACCATGAATATATGTGAAGGATTCAAAAGAAATCAAAAGAAAGTGTTGCCCTGTTGTATGCCCTTGAGCATCTATAGGTTTAAACCTAAGAGGTTAAGTCTGTACCTTACAGTCTGCACACCCGGAATAGGAACAAGCCCCAATTATTCCCTCAAATCCTCCTAAATATTCATAATCTCTTTTGTTACGCAAACTGTCTGTAGTTTCATAGTGTTGACTCATTTACTGAACATAATCTTTAATCCCTCTCTTGTGGTAGGGTTTAGAAGCCCAGGCAAAATAGAACATGGAAAAAAGGAGTACGTTGAATAACACCAATTATTCTAGCTAAATCACTACAAACATTGCGTGTGAAAGATCTTTACTTTTTATTTTCAAATAGGATTTCTCGACAAATGAAGTTCCAAGACAAGAGAGGGGATTGTCCTTTCCCTTAATTGTTCTATTTCTGTACGGGGTTGCTGTTTTGGACATTGGAAGCCGAGATATAGTCAACATAATATAGGGAACACTGAAGAAAGGGGACACAGAAAGCTAAATGACTTTGAGGTATATACGTTGAGAAAATAAAGCAGAAATAAACTACTGAAATTCCCAGAGTTGTAACGCAAACGTGAAAAGAAAAAAAAAAAAAAGAATCGTAAAAGGGAGTGCAGAATGGGCGTGTACGGAGAGAAATGAAAACAACAGGGACAAAGTTGAGGCAGTGGGGAAAGCTCACACCT
>JAVQIZ010088188.1:0-10892 GCA_036023535.2 Galaxias brevipinnis
GTGTGTGTGTGTGTGTGTGTGTGTGTGTGTGTGTGTGTGTGTGTGTGTGTGTGTGTGTGTGTGTGTGTGTGTGATGATGTGTGTGGGTGTGTTCAAGGGAGGGGTATAGAGACGTTTTAGGGCCGTTATTGGCCAGGGATTTTTTCTTTCTCTTCCTTCCCTCTTTGGTTTGACAGAGACTGAAGAAGAAGAAGAAGGGGGGAACTTTTAAAGTGTGCTCTTGCTGCACCTCATGCCACTATTATGTGTGCTAGTCACAGTTAGAGAGGAGGAGGTTTGGTTAGTTCTGCACTGATACAATCCACTGCGGGAAGAAGCCAAGGTTACGTGTTAGAAGTGGGGACTAAGTCCTAAGGTTTGTTGATTGTCCGTTACATCAACTTCCTTACTTCTTTGCATTGATTTCAATATTGAGTTTAGATGTTGGGCATTGTTTCTAACTTGTGTAAGTGCACATTTTGACGGACTCCTTCAATGATGTGTTCGCGGTTTGAGTGGGCTTCATCTTTTGACTTCCTGCCATCTTAATTCACCATTTCTTTTACCTCTCATTATGTTTTTCATTCTCTTTTGTTTCTCTTGTTCTCCTCCTTATCTCTATCTAGCTCTGTTTCTAACTTTTTTGTTCTTTCTCTCCCTCCAAAGGAGATACCTCTGTCAGAGATCTTACAGGTGGAACCAGCCAGGGACTACAGCAGTCTGGCTCAGGGCAGCAACCTGCACTGCTTTGAGATCATCACCTCCACCATGGTCTACTACGTGGGGGAGAACAACGGAGGGCAGTACCAAAGCCCCGCGCTGGGTGCCTCTGGCGTGGGGCTGGAGGTGGCTCAGGGCTGGGAGAAGGCCATCCGGCAGGCACTGATGCCTGTCACCCCTAAGCCCAGTGTAACCAGCGCCAGCGGACAGGGCAAGGACCACAGTGAGTAGAGCCACTTCTCTCATGATGGTGTAGTGAAGATGGACTGTTGTGTTGTTTTGGTGGGGTGGGGGGGTCTGTCTAGAATCTGTAACAGAAAGGTCGTGCAGGAATGTCCCTTTTGGATTTCATTTTTTATTTTAATTTAGGTGAAATAGAATATGGTTCATTGTGTTAGTGACATAAACATAATGCATAACTATGTGTCTATAAAATGATATGTGGGAAGTTGTATGTTGGAGTGAATTATGGTCATATTTGAACCTTTAAATCCTACTCATAGCCTGAGTCAATAAATTCAGTACTGTGGTCATTCTGAGTTTGATCGACTGCCACTTGTATTTCCCCTTTATTTATATTGCACGATCATTTGGGGTTTCACTCATGAATACACAGACTCAGTTTAGAGTCAAACGAGGTGAACTCCTTAGTGAGTCAGCAGTCCTGATATAAGACGGCATTGATGACCTGCACTGAGATGACTGTTTAGAAAGACTGTTTAGCTGAGTAAGAATTCCCCTTACCGGGACTCTGTTCGTCTCCCGAATACCTTGGTTTACCCTTTGAGAGGCCTCCGTGGGACTGGCATTTCATTATTGTCTTTATTTTCGAGTCTACTCCTGACTTACCTACACTGTTAAACTTTTCATATAAAGTTTTTACAACAGTAATTGAAATTTGCTTCTGTCATTCAATGGCACATAGCATTGACAATTCATTTTATGGGATAATTCCTGCAGGATATTATGTTAAATTGTGTGTTGATATGTAAGCAGCTGGTATAAATACGAATTACATATAAATACAAATATGTAGGCACGTGTATGTATGTAGTGTGATTAGTAAGACTATAGTTTGTAAATACTTTATTAGCTACTTTATGCATTGGCAATGGACCGTTCAATGGGAACATGTAATGTGTTTTCCCATTCCAGAAGAGTTGTCTATCAGCATATCCGTGTCCAACAGCCAGATACAGGAGAATGTGGTGAGTGTTTGGCTTCTTTTTCAGACAGTTGCATAACCTTAACAGTTCTCTGCCTGCAGCTGTGAGTGTGTTTCTGTGTTTGTATGTTGGTGCGCGTGTGTGTTTGATTTTCTTTACTCTGAACTCCGAATAAATTGTGGCCTACTTCTTCATATTCCCTAACATAAATGATGTCCTAATACCCAACTGCATGCTTTTTTACACAGCACAATAACAGAAGTATGGTTATTTATGTTCTACTGACAGTGAAAGTCAGATATTGGCAAAGCAATGAAGCAATGTGTGACCTCATGGGCAAACGGTTAACATAATAAACACACTGAGCACTACCACTAAACACTCATGTTTAGTAAACATAACATTCTGCTGATGTTGAGACCGCCCAGAAAGTTGTTTACGTACATCGTGTTTTTAACAGTCAATGTGTCTGTCCCCATAGGATATCAGCTCAGTGTATCAGATCTTCTCTGACGAGGTGCTAGGATCTGGCCAGTTTGGGATTGTGTATGGAGGTAGGACTCCTGATTCCTCCCATATCTCTGTTTGTCTTGCCCACGGCGACTCATGCCTGTCATCTCAGGTTTGTGTTGATGTACCTGCTTTGTGTTGCCAGGTAAACACAGAAAGACTGGAAGAGACGTCGCCATCAAGGTGATTGACAAGATGAGGTTCCCCACCAAGCAGGAGAACCAGTTAAGGAACGAGGTGGCCATTCTGCAGGTAGTCAACAGACGCAGCGAACAGATCCCACTGTTAAACAGTGAAACGTTTAAGCCCTAAATCTGTTCTTAAATTAAAGCTTTCGCCTATATTTGTTTTTATTATTATTATTATTATTTTAACAAATTGTAAGCGTGTTAACTCAGAGGATTCTTTTCACCACCGCAGAACCTGCATCATCCTGGCATTGTCAACCTGGAGTGTATGTTTGAGACACCAGAGAGGGTTTTTGTTGTCATGGAGAAGCTCCATGGCGATATGCTGGAGATGATTTTGTCCAGTGAGAAGAGCAAGCTGCCAGAGCGCATCACAAAGTTCCTGGTTACTCAGGTCTGTATCTGAGAGAGTCCATGTCTGTAGTCTTTTCACACCATTTACTCCTCGCTGCCTCTACATTCTTACATTGCATTGTGTCACTTTATCTATTATACATAATGTATTTCCCTCTCTTTACCTTTATTTCAGTTTTCCTGCCTGCCCTATTTTCTCTCCTCTTCACTCTCCCTTATGTCTGAGCCTCAGTCTCTGCCCCAGGCCTGATTATTCTTGTGGTACGTGGAGTGGGGTGGATTGTTTACATGAGGCACCAATCTGGATGGCATCATGGTCCTGCTCCTACTGGTGGATTGCAGCCTGCGGTGTGCTGGTGGCTTTGTGGCCTGATAGGAGTAGCGGGCCCCAGTGCTGACTGGCCCCAGAGGCCCCAGACAGGAGCTGGAGCATTAGCCAAGGCCTTTCACATTCCCGTTAGCAGCAGCAGGCTGGACTGATGTGGCTGGAGAGGCTTTTGTCAGAGACAGGCTGAGGGTTGAGAGGCAGGCTTATTGCGGTGCAGGCCCATAGCTAAACATGCGTGCCTCGGGTGTAGTGTACGCCAGGCCCAATGACTACAGTAGAGATGATGAGATGAGATGAGATAATACCTTCATAATGGCCGACCTGGAGTTACTTAAGGCATTCGTTTGCGTCTCTAATTTTCGAGGCAAACAAACAAACGTGAATGCAAACACTTTACCAGTCAGATATTCAGGTTTTGACATTATATGGGAAGTGAGTGATCGAACTAAATCTGAAATATGGTTTATGTTTCTACTAGATCCTAGTGGCTTTGAGACATCTGCATTTTAAGAACATTGTCCACTGTGACCTGAAGCCTGAGAATGTTCTATTGGCCTCCTCAGAGCCCTTTCCTCAGGTAAGTCAGAAGTCAGCAGTGTGTGCTCTCCAGGCAAGCTACTTTCATACAATCATAAACATCTACATATGTGTGTGTTACAAAAGTAGCCTGTATGTGTGGGGTGGTAGCACTATGTGTGCATCTGTGCTTTTGCTAACGGAACATGAACATGTTTGCAGGTGAAGCTCTGTGACTTTGGCTTCGCCCGGATCATCGGGGAGAAGTCGTTCCGGCGCTCGGTGGTGGGCACGCCGGCCTACCTGGCCCCCGAGGTGCTGCGCAGCAAAGGCTACAACCGCTCCCTGGATATGTGGTCCGTGGGCGTCATTGTGTACGTCAGCCTCAGCGGGACCTTCCCCTTCAACGAAGACGAGGACATCAACGACCAGATCCAAAACGCTGCCTTCATGTACCCTCCAGCACCCTGGAAGGACATCTCTGCAGAAGGCAAGAGCGAGAGAGAGAACTTGTTTGCTTACCTGCCTCTGCTTCTTATTTTCTACTGTCCCTTCTTTATAATAATTACTAATCTCATAATAGTTAATAGGTACTGATAGTAGCTACTGGTTAACTAAAGGCACAACATTGGTTAAACTAAATTAAGATGACTGGAAGTACTTCACAACGAAGGGGGTTTTGACAGTATTACAAATTGTATGTCTTCAGGTCATTGTTTTGATCTATATTTTTTATACTGCTCTTTTGTTTGTCATATTTCACCAATGATACTGAGATGAACTTTCAATTGAAATGCTATCAAGGTCATCTGAACGGCAACCCCCGCAGTCTGGTGACATTTCTGATGTATTTCGTTCATATGAATCACCTACAAATATTACTAGCTATTACATAACCTAATGTTTTACTAATGTTTGATGCAAGTAGAATAACTAGAAGCTGAGCATAATTATTATTATTATTATTATTATTATTATAATAATTGTATTTGTTGGCACCTTTCAGGACACTTTAAGAGGGACACATAGAGTATGTTTGACACATACACAGAGATGCTGCTAATATAACAGACAGTGATGTCATGGTATAATTTCTGTCATTTCCCCACAGCCACAGATCTCATCAACAACCTCCTCCAGGTGAAAATGAGGAAGAGGTACAGTGTGGACAAGTCCCTCAGCCACCCCTGGCTACAGGTACGCTGCTCCTTCAGAACATGTCATTGACTTTATCCCTTTAGGTGGTGAGGGAAGTTGTTGTTTTGTATCCGTTCAATCGCTCACCCTTTCTCTTCTAAAGGATTACCAGACATGGTTGGACCTCAGAGAATTTGAGACACGGCGAGGCGAACGCTACATCACACACGAGAGCGACGATGCACGCTGGGATGAGTATGCCGACGAGCACAATTTAGTCTACCCAAAGCACTTCATCATGGCACCGAACCTAGACGACATGGAGGAGGACCCCTAGTGGTCGAAATAATGTATTGCACCATGCATGTTCATAAACGAAATGTAGCAGGACTGCTTGGTGACTGACTGTATGGAACTACACTATTCCTTCTCAAACGAGTTACTGGGGAAACAGGGAAAGCCAAGTGACTTTAATCTGAAGGCGGGGACCGCTGAACCTTAATGGGGAGTTTGATACACCACTCCACAGAGGAGACTGGACACGTGGTAAGAGCATGGGGTCAGATGTGGGACACTAAGGCCACTGAGAACTTTTGGAGGCTAGGATGTGTAAGAAATTCATTCTTACAATATTTGCACCATTTTTGAAACATTCCAGGCACTTATTATTGCTTTTTATGAAGGACATTTACAAAAGCCAAAACAATGTCTATTTAGAGATACAACGATTCCTTGTCTAAAAAGTTAGGACCTGAGTTTAGTGCAGGAGCAAAGGGACGTGTATCCATTGAGAGAAAGAAGTTAACTGACATACATTTTGATCCTTTAACAAGACTCATTTATTCAACTGTCTGTAAACGGCATGGAAACTGGAATTATGATTTCTGTTGTTTGTATATTATATTTGATGTTACTAATAGGATTATATTTTTGCACTGTTTTACTGTTGACCCTGACTATTGGATGACAGTTAAACCAATATCCCAGTAATATCGGTTCATTTCAAATGCTTAGAGTTCTTGATACAGGCAAATGGAAGAATTAGAAGCCCTAAAACTGTTCCTACACATTTTAATTAATTTAATAAAGTTTAAATAACTATGATAAAACCGTCAGAGACTGTAATGTTCAATGTTAATATCTGATCACGCCTAATGGGTCTACTAAAATACTTTTTCTTTTATTTTTCTTTTGAAAAGTGTGTTAGTGACTAGCTTATGTACAATAATTTTTGTTTTGAATCATGTTGCAGTGTTTTACATTTTCTGTTCATGGGTTTCTTTGAAAGTAGTATTGTATGGATGGAAGTCCAAACGCAACGGTATTGTGTTTTATTGGTTCGAAATGCCGAGTAGGAAACTTTAGCCAGAGTGTATTGCTCAGAGTAGTGTTCAGTTGAATAAGTCAGCTTGTCTATTTATTTTGGGAGACCAATAGTTACAGTACTGTGTTTTCCCAGTTGCAATGCCTCGGTCCATTCCATTAAGTCCAGACATTCTAGATGTGAAGCCTTAAATGCAACCTTTGGCCTTTAGGAGCATGCAGTATTGTAGTTCCTGTGATAGGCTCTAACAATTCATCATGGAATCTGTATATTGATAGGTATTTGCTCCTGTTCTCCTATTCCTGTGTGTGTTGCCACTGGCTTGGCAGGTGTCAGCGTTTTTGTTTTGTACATTTTAGTTCTTAAAAGTTAAATAAAATCTGTACTTTGTTTTTAGAAATTATTTTGTGTACTTTTACTCCCATTTTATCTGTATTTAAATATGTTTACGTGCATCAACAAAGTCCCAAACACAACTGCATGTATTTTCTAATGTATCTTGGCTGCATGAACATTACATTGCCAACCGTAAGTGTTTTTACAGTAAAGAGCAGCAATTTCTACATGGGTAACTTGCTATGTATTTTAGTACCCTTAAATCGAAGGGGAAAATTTGCATTTTGACCTCTTCATCATTGTTTCATTTCAGTTGCAATGTCAATGAGCTAGATTATGGAGCAAGAACAACAGAAACGGTGTCGCTGTCGAAAGACTTAAGGTTGGGTGCTTGCGTGTGTTTGTGTATGGCTGAGTATCCCCACTTGTCATCATGTCAAATCCCCTTTTCAGCAGCTGGTTGTGATTTCTTAAACCACACTGAGCGTTTAGCTGAGCAGCTTGCCGACTACAGGGATGTAATGACACAGTTCAAAACGTAGGGGGAGGGAGGATACCTTTTGAAATTAATCAAGTTAAACGCAATAATTGGATCCTTTAGGCCAGGTCAACTACTTGCGGCAGTTCAAATCTTTTGTATCGCCACGGACATTCTCAGACAACTATTTATTTTGTCTGACTGAGTCGCTGTCATTAGGCCTGGTTCACCCAAAAGATTTTAGTTCTGTTGCTGCAACATTATGCTCATTAGAAGCCACCACACCAAACGTCCCATTCTACATATCTGCTCCTCTGGATGAGTTCAAGATGTGGAGCAAAAGAAGACATTGCCCCTGTTGACCCACGAGAGGCAAGACATCATCGAACACATCTTTATACATTCGTTGTCATTTAATACTACATTGTAACTTGGTTTGCAGCCAACCACTCTATAAATTACACTGATGAAAAATACCACGAATGTGAGAGGATGTGATATAAAAGTGATTTCTTATGTAGTAATATGAGGTGCTCTGTATCCCGACTCTGCCTAGAAATTGAGCAATGTGATGAATCAGCAGCTACATTGATTTGTCATTACTTTTACTTTACTTTAACTTAGGTCAATGTTGTTGACAATGTGATAATATGCATGTAAAACCTTTGATGCAAAAAGAGTGCATAAAGTAGGTATTTATGGCTCCTTCAGGCATAAAGACCTGAAAAATATTGTCATGCTAACATACACACACACACACACACACACACACACACACACACACTCATATACTGTATTGCCACAAGGGGTCACTCTCCACAGACAAAAATCCATTGGATATTCTGTGGTTAAGATGATGCTGTCTGTCAGACTAGTGGAAGTATGATAAAGTATTTTAGATGATTAAAATATAGTAATACAGGTCATCTATCTCAAAGTAAGATGCTCAAAGAAAGCCTTACAACCTCTTTGTGTCAATCTATTGACCAAAGCATTTGTAACTTTGGGATTCAGTCTGTAAAATCTTAAGTTCATCAAATACAACAACAATCTGATCAGCAAATAAATATAAAGAAAATACCTGTCTTATAACTCTTAACTCATATTATATCTGAGTATTTATTACATTGTTAAAAATGTCCTTATTGTTTTGTGACACGAATTGCTTTAAGGTGTCTCTGAGGCAGAGCATGTGTTTGTGTTTTAGATCTAGGTGTCTGTGTATTTGGAGTGCAGGCAGCTTTGCTCAGTGGTCTCACGGCAGGTCTCTCGTCACTTCCCGGGGAGGTCTGTGTGATACATCCCCAGTCCTTCTCCCTCCGCCTTCATGCTGGGTGTCCATGGGCTCGAGACCAAACAAGCAAACAAATAGAACAACAGCAAAAGCCATCTCACAGACAGCCTTGTCTGCGCCATGGAGGAGCGATGGGGACAGATCTTGTTTGTTCTGCAGGCCAGTTCCATTTCACTGCCAGGGCACGGTAAGCCTCCCAGGACAGAGCAGTCCGCATGGCTGTTTGACTTCAGGGGAGCAAGCTGCCCCTCGTCGTCACCATATCTTAGTGGCCCTCCAGCTCAATACGCAGTTGGTTTGGTCCATAGCCTTTATCTAAGGTGGCCCTGTACACTTTGTTTTAGTGTTGACCTTTATCTAAGGCTGATCGAAAATAACTTGTTGCTTTGGCCTTCAACTGGTATCTGGGAGTCCTCCACTATTTGGATGACTGGGCTCGACCGTCTACCTATTTACAATCTACTACAACTTTAAAAAAAAAGAAGTGTATTAACTAGATTAGTTAAGAGTTGGAAATACAGTTGTTAAAACAGTTCAATAGTAATTAGCTTTTAAGCCATTCATTTCTATTAAGCCATCGTTTTTAATGCACAATATCCAATTTTGCACGTAATTAGCGACGACCAATGTTTCAGTGTTTTATGTTCAATGTATGTCAAGTGGTTTATTTTCATAAGAGAGAAAGATAAGCTTCATATTAGTTAATAGCTATTAGTTCTATCATTCCAGTTTTCCTGTTCAACCGTATGTGCTGCCTGAACATTCTAAGGGCTTCTTTGCTTTGTCCTTTCTGAAGGGCACTACACTCCCTCTCCTCAATCTCTTTTGCAATCTTGTTATTTATTTTCTCTATCGCTTCAGTTCCACATTAAGGTACAAGTGACGGGTACATGAAATAGCAGAGGGCATTTACACTTGTGCCTAGGCACTATGTTTACGACAATTTACAAAGGTGTCTAAAGCTGGCAAGTGGCTGACAAGGACAACTCTCAATGAATGACACATATCTCTTTAGCTACACTGTAGGTCCATCATGAGTACCTAGGAATTGAACTATTGGTAACATATTCCCATTTTCTGTGTGTTCCCAACACAGTTTGATGAGTGTTGAGGGACATACCGTGAATCCTTGTAAGAATACAGTTATTTTCTTTTACTTAGAGGCATACTCAGACTTTCCTTTATGTTGGAGATAGAGATCCAACCAACTCTATGTGTGTGGTTGTTAAAAATTGCAAATAAATACGCGAATGCTTTCTTGGACTGGGAAAATGCAGATGAGCCATATTGGTATGTATGATTTGGTGACCCCAGCTGAGCTGATAGAATTCCCCTGACCTGACCAATAGGCCAGTTTCTGTGTGGGACCAAACGTGAACTCCTATTGGCCAGCGCAATACACAACCCCCACTAAAAGAACTGGTCATTGAACTCTCAGGCAAGTGGCAATATTTGCTCACCTGAAATACACACATCTTGCCAATTGAGTTTAGGGTGGGCTGGGGAAGCTCGGGCTGAGACCCCCTTGTGCAGCTGGGGCCCAGAGAAAGAACAGACCACTAAGTTTTGTGGTGGTGATAGGGAGGGAGCTGTTTAGCGATGGCGACCCCATTGTATTTTATGGGAGACAGGGGCCATATTTGTTCGAAGCCGCAGGAGGCTGATGAGGTGCTAATCTGTTGAGTGGCTGTGTCATTGGACCTCCGTTGCCAATAGCCTGTTAGCTGTCAGTGCCTGTAAAAAGGCACAATTTACAGGCCTGCTTCAGTCTCTGCCCAGGGGTGTTCACGGGTAAGCAAACACAGATTGTACACTTGTGGTAGGGAGGGCTTTACCGCCAGTCTCCTGGGGCGACACGTAGGCAACCCTCTTTGAGGCCTCTTCAGAAGTGGTTGGAGCTTTCAGTGTTCTTCAGAGAACACAACAAATTACCCATCTGCATATTGATGGGTCCTCAGGGTGAAGAAAAGGGCTTGGCAGATACAGGCTGTCTTGTACTATGGTTCAGGCAAAAAGGTCTACCTTGTTCTTAGTCTTGGAATTTCCTCCTTTGTGAATTGCATATGAGACCACATAAGACAATGACTGTATACTTAAGTATCTGTTCAGAGAAAAGTTTAAATGGAACCTGTCATAGAAGAAAAGGGTTGAGCTAGACTGACCAGCCTTGGAAACATGTTCCGATCAGCAGTCCTATGTAGGCCTAACTTGGAATTCCCAATCAGGCTGGAATCCAGATAAGGCCACTGCACATATGGGACTGAATGACTCGCTGACTGATGGAGAAAGGGAATGGATGAAAAAGGCTCAGTCACATGCACATGGCAGACATTTGTTTTCTTGACAGACTTGAATTCTTGGGTTGGATGGATGAAGCCCAGTGATCTACATTTCAATATACACAGGATAAGATGTAATAATATCCATTATGCCATATTCCAAGATGAGTACTTCAAAAGACAATATTTTAGAATGGACTTGGGCTGAGAGCAGATATGTCATTGAGGTTTTCAAGTGGGCACCCTCCATCCCAGATGTTTCGTTAATTTGAGCCCACGACAC
>JAVQIZ010088207.1:0-23832 GCA_036023535.2 Galaxias brevipinnis
GTGTGTGTGTGTGTGTGTGTGTGTGTGTGTGTGTGTGTGTGTGTGTGTGTGTGTGTGTGTGTGTGTGTGTGTGTTGTGCAGGAGGTGATTGTGTAGGACAGTGCACGCTCTGCCTACCTTCATTAGGTGCCTTTCATTTGACTGCAGACAAAGTATCAACATTATAAAACAAACATTGTTATTTGAACATGAGGAAAGCCATGAGGTATTATTACCAGCCATAGTGATGGATGTTAATGGCAATCCATAGTGTCAGTAAAGTTAAGCAGAAGACTGATGTTTTTCTAGATAATGAATTGCTGATTAGGCTACTTCTAACCTGGCAAACTTAGGTGGTCGGCTAATTAAGGAGATGCCAGTCTAAAAGTGGCTAGCCTAGTGGTTTTCATTATAGTTTTGTATATTGGAATTCCTGTAAGGCTACTAAAGCAAGTGCAACCTAGTATTTTGCTCATTTTCTGGGTCATCAATTATTTATAATTAATGTCATAAGCCTTTATAAATGACAGAGCAAGGCGGCTTCAAGTCCAGTAAGGTTGGCCGTGAAAAGCTTTGCAATGCCTGCCCAGGTTTCAGCCTTCAATATTTTCCCGAAGTGACCCATACACCAACATTGCACAGGAATGAAAAGCCATTCGCCTTGAAATGCAATGCCGTTACTTGGGATTTGTCCAGTGTCAAATGAAATTACAAGATTGATGAATGTTTGTTTTTGAAATATTGTAACAACTAGAAATCCAATTCCCATACTTCTTTACCCCTTGCTAGGTCCAGGCGTAGCCAACTTTAAAGCCAATAGGATACATGTATGTAGTAAGCTTGTTAGCTGTACACCACCATAATAATCAGATCCTTGTGACAGGATTGGATTGAATGGACCCTGGTGTGTGTGTGTGTGCGTGCGTGCGTGCGTGCGTGCGTGCGTGCGTGCGTGCGTGCGTGTGTGCGTGTTTGTGCGCGCGCGCGCAGAGAGGAGCTGTTGACTATAGAATTCCCCACCTCAGAGAGTTTCTCGGTGCTCCACTGTCCACAGAGCATTCCCTAGAGAGCAGAGAGCCCCCCCCCCCACCTTGCATTTGTTACACCTGCTTGTGCTTGAAACTTCGTTATAAAAAATAATTGTTGTATGGGGGAACAAGTTGCATTTCTGTTGTCTTTCAGGCATAGAGCTGGTTGCGGTTGTCTCTTCCTGTCTCTCTGCTTGCCTGCTGTCCCAGTGTTTTCCCATTGCTGTGTCTCTGCCATGGGCCCCAGTCGAGGGTGGTGTGGAACAGGGGGAATGTCACAGGGTGGGGCCTGGCCCCTCCGAAGGCTCCCTGGATGGAGCAAAGCAGAAACAAGACCCCCCTAACCCCCATACACAAACTGCACCTGTCTGTCTGCCTGTAGAAACCAGCATTTCAGGATCTGGAAGTAGCCCAGACTAGTCCAGTTATAGCCCGTCCCTGTGTCGAGTGTTTGGTGAAGCTCAGTGACACAACGTGATTTTTCAGTCTGTCAGAAAGGGTGCAGAGGATGGCTTGGAGTTTTGCCAAGCTTCCCTGTAGATTTGAAACCACCCCTGGCTTTCCCATAGCTCGGTAATCAGTGGTCTCTGCGCACCGAAGGTCAGTAGCATTTGGCGGTCCGTCATGACAGACTTGTTACTGGGTGGGTAATATTTGACATTTTGAAAATAATTTCCGATCCCCGAAATAGAGAGGCTGATAGGCCATGGGTGATGTGTGTTAAGGGATATAGCATGATGAGCGATGGCTGGAACTGGGGGACTTTGAAAGTGAAGATTCTTTGGCTGGAGATTTTGTTTGTTGGATGAGTGCTTCCTTGGGCCCAAGCGGGGTTGAGAATCACGCTTGGCTCGTCTGATTGTCTGTTAATGTGGATCCTGTGTGCATGTGTGTGTGTGTGTGTGTGTGTGTTATTTGACTGGGGCTGCCTCCCAGCCAGACACCACAGCCGGGCAGACCAGGCACAGACAGGCATGCCAGGCAGAGATGGTACCCCTGACATGGAGCATGTGGCCTAGTCTTTGGCCCCCAGCACCGAGCAGTCAGCTGCGGGTGTCCAGAACACGTTAACCAGCTATCTGAACACTAGTTTGAGGCAGGAGTTCTCTCAATGGAATGGACATCGGTTGACCGAGCAATTCATGGTTTGGAGCATCGAAATGTTCGTTTGGCCCTGGACGCTGCAAGAAATGTGGCTGCGTTATGCGCACGGGACGCTTCCGGTCGAACTAACGCACGTCAAGGTAAAGGTGGTTTTGAGCCGAGGGGGCCAGCCGCTTCAGATCAGCCGGTGAAGCCGTGAGAGGCAGCAGATCCAATCAGCTAGCTCCAACACGAGAGAGAGAGAGAGAGAGAGAGAGAGATAGGGAGGAAGTAAAGGAATGGGGGAGGGGAGTGTAGAGAGTAGTCTGCAGGGAGGAGGAGGAGGCCTGTGTAATAAACGCACTGGAAGACATTTGCTGGAGAGATCCCGCTGTAGTTGAATGCCTGGCTCCATTCATGTTGATGTAATCATCACAGTTTACTATTGACAAACCGCTGTCAGGCCTACAGGACTTTCTTTCTTATGCATAATGTTGTTAGCACGGAATCTGTTGGACCTTTTAAAGAGGTCAGATATCTCTTGGCAGTCATCCCAACCACGTCAAACATTGAGGACAGACTAGAAGTGCCTTGTCTGAGGATCCACTCAGATATCAGTCTCTCTTAGCTGGCTGGAGGTAGGGAGTGACGTGTGAGGCTGCCTCTGTCCTGGGTGTACACCTCTCCTGGAAGGGAGCAGAGCGAGGAGGATCCTTCCGCTCCCCTCTTTTGATCCAGCCCTACTTTGATCTCGGCCTCTAGGCCGCTGCGTGCTGCGAGGAAGGAGGATGGGCTGGACGGGCGTCATTAAGCCCCCGCCGGACGGCTCTTGCTCTCCCGCTCTCTCTCTCTCTCTCTCTCTGGCCTTCGTCTTCTCTGCCCTTCTCTCTTGGCCGCGGGCGGCACTGTGGAAGCCCCCCCCCCCCCCCGGAGTCCAGAGGGATCTGTTAGCATCGCCCACGGCTGATGAATCACTAATGTGTGGTGGGGCGGGTGATTGCGGCCTCTCTGATGTTTTAATATCAGCAGAGGGGGTGCCAACTGGACACGTCAATTTGGTTTCCCTTCCTCCCGAGTCCTGTGGAAATCACAAAGTGAACACACCGACGAAAGAGGAAGTTATCGAGTTCATTTAGACAGGTTACTCTCCTCTGTGGGTGTGCGTTGGTGGGTTTGATAGTCTTCAACCACCCTCTAAGTTAATTCTTGAAAGGCGGGTACTGGGAGACCCCGTGCACAGTGTTTGCAAGGCAGGAATTCCATAACAGCGGGCTCTTGGAGCTCCCTTCGGTCATGTTTGGGGGCCCTCAATGAGAGGACGTAGATTTGGTTACCTGTCATTGGATAATTATTCTTTGTCGGCATTCTTCTGCTGTCAGTGCTCTCATTCTACGCTAGCCGCTGAATGGAGGGGCATGTGCTGTGTGTGTGTGGGCTGTGAGATTTCCTCAACGAAAAAAGAAAAGCTGCCTTCATTAATCATTCATGCTATTTTGAATGACTGCTGTATTTCCCAGGGAAGTCACTTGTTCCGATGATGAATATTTAATGGTGCCAGCCAACGACTCCTTCCAGCCACCTGTGCCCCGCAGGCCGTCTCAGCGGCTCCTCCCTGCAGGCTCAGTGTCAACCAGTCCATGGTCTGCAGAGCCCGAATGAGCGCACACTGAGTAGGGACCTGGTGGTGGGGTGGACAGACTCCTGACCCGGGGACAAGCAAGTCATCATTTGTGACTGACTGCTGCACTATAGAGCTGGATGGGTCAGGGTCTGTCAGCCAGTGGTGTGTGGTCTTCTCCCACTGGGACACGGAGGGGGGGGGGGGGGTGCATACTGATGTCTGCATGTGAGAGTGCGAGCTGGCGCCTCCCCACGTGCCTCCGACGCGGTGCGGCAGAGGAGGTTAACGGAGAAGGGATTTTTTTGGGGGGCTGTTAACAGGATTAACCGCGGTGCCGGGAGAGCGAGGGACGGGGGAGACGAGGGCGCACACGTGAGAGAGGTGAGGAGGTGAGGAGGTGGATGGGTGCTGATATGGTGGAGACACAGTGCTCTGAGGGAAGCCCTGTAGCCCGGCCTGGAACCGCACGGCCTGGCGCCCTTCTGCACCGTGTCTTGGTGTGCAAGCTTCCTCTCAGATTCCACCCTCCTTCAAAGTGGATGTACGTACACTTCTCCCGTTAGCGCTGGGCCCTGGCTTAGGCTAATCCAGCACTATTCAAATTATAGACCTGCGGGAAATTAAGTCAAATAAATAAGAGGAAGTGAAAGTTGTGGAGATGGACTTTAGTGGAGACGGCAATGTATATGTACGTGTGCGTGTGCGTGCGTGCGTGTGCGTGTGTGCGTGCGTGCGTGCGCGTGTTGGACAGCAAACCTCGTGAGCGCTTAGCCGTGACTTAGCAGCGGCTTAGGAGAGTCACACTTCTCTGGGTGACTTTCATGTGGTCCCGCTGGTGCACGGCCGGGCCGGGGCGCTGACTCCACGAATGGAGAGCCGCGGGAGACAGACAGACAGACAGACAGACAGACAGACACACACTTAACCCCTGCCGTCTTCCTGCCAGCGTGTCTGCCTCGGCACAGCCTGACTCACCAGCCCCGCCACAAACCGGAGGGAAAGCTAGCTACGGCCGTGCCACACACTGTAGCTGCCCACACGGGCATCGCAGGCTGTACGTGGGGCTCTGGATGCCATTTTATAGCCCAGGCTGCACAAGTTGGGTGATCGCACGCTGTTGACTCGGTAAACTGTGAATATTAGACCACCCACCGAGAGGAAGGCGCTGAGAAGGAAGGGGGAGGAGAGAGGGGAGGTGTCGGGGGGGGGGGTTCTGCCAAAACCGCAGGCGGCCTTTGAAGCAGGGAAGCAGTTTACAGATGTCCTGAAATTAACTGGTGATGTTACTTTCTCTGGCTCGTAGGCCCACTGTAGGCTTTAATCCTCTAGAATTAAAGCTCAGGGTTTTAAGCGGCAGCGGGTTAGCGCTAAATGTGTCGGGGCTTCTCCCCTATATGACGGGACACATTAGCCTCCAGTTGTGACGTGCGTGACAAAGCCAGAGGATCCTCCTATTCAATAGCATGGAGCTGTAAATGGCTTCCTTATAGTATGTGTTTACGTTCTGCTTAGGGACCCTGAGTCCCCTGTTTATTCACCCTCCCTCCTGTACCTCACTGCTTTCTCTCCTTCCGCCTGTTTTTTTTACTCTTCCTCTCCTTCCGCCTGTTTATTTTTTTTTTACTATTTCTCCCCCTCTCTGCCTGTTTTTTTACTCTCTCTCTCCCTCTCTCTGCCTGTGTTTTTTTTACTCTCTCTCTTCCTGTCTTTACACTCCCCTCCTCCATTCCGTCTGGTGTTCTGGGTGACAGCGGCAGCCGGCCTGCGTTTTTCCCCCCATCTTCCAGGAATGTTAAGAAGCCTTACAGGAAGCCGAGGTCTGGCAGTAACAGTGATCGCTATCGACCGTCCTCCGAGACTGAAAGCTGCTGCCGGTGGGGTGGCGCTAAAGAGGGACACCTCTCTCCGTCTCTGTTGCTAGGAGATCTCCTTAACGGTCACAGCGCTGCCGTTGGTACGGCGATGGCGCGTCTGGATGCCGTGGAGACGAGGAGCGTGAAAACGGATGTAGACCTGCGGCCGGGAATGCATCCCAGCGCTCCTGAAAGCATGTGAGATAGAGAGAGATTATGGAAGCCGGCTGGAGAGGCAGGAGAGAGGGAGAGGGAGAGGGAGAGGGAGGGAGGGAAGGAAGGGTATTACAAGAGGCAGGGCAAAGAACCGAAGAAAAGAACACTGGTAAACAGGTAGGGGGGGAGGGAGGGAGGGATGGAAGGAGGGAGGGAGGGAGGGAGAAAGAGGCTCCACGAAGGTCAGAAGGAGAGTTGATGTATGGCGCTTTTAGCTTTATTTGTCAGTTGTCACATTGGCTGATGTCATAGTGTGCCTGGCTGCACTGCTGTCCAAAATAATTTATGACCCCTTTCTTACTAGAACAAACACACGCACGCATTCATTCCTCCCATGTTGTATTTTATCATAAGGCTTTTGTCTCCTATGTTTAAAAAGGCATAGCCTCCACTTAATACAGGGAGTTCATCATACTGTTGGACGTCAGGCTCATGTGTGAATGAGACGTGTGTGTCATGCTGGGCGTGTCCTCAGCCAATCATCGGCTTTAGTCTCCTCCGGGCTCTGCAAGCGGACACTGTGGAGCCTCACAAGGCCTCCATTCAGCTGCCCTGAGCCCCACTTCCCCTTCCCCTGCCCTGCCCAACCCTGAACCTGGGGGACTCCTATACGGCTACCTGGAGCTCCCAGTCCCACGCTACCTTCTAGCCTGCCTTCCCAGCAGCCTGGGTCAGCCCCTCCCCTCCACACACACACACACACACACACACACACACACACACACACACACACAAACACACACGCCCTGTTATTGAGACCCTCATGTGAACTATTAGAGTTGGCTGGCCTCGCCCTGTCTCATGGTGAACAGAGGTCTGGCCTATGTTCTGAGCCTGGGGGCAGGGAGAGCAGCAGAGGTTAGAGTTGGATTAGTGAGTGAGTGAGAGAGAGAGGTAGTGTGGTTGACGTTACCCAGCCATGTCGGTGGTGGGGTCGTCTCTTCAGGCTCCCCTAAACCCCCAAACCACCGGACTGGACTGCTTTTCAATTCCCCGCTACCATGGTACAATGAAACGACATGCATCATTTTCCGGGGCCATGGGACCTGGATGAACAATTAGCTTGTCTTTCCAGTCAAGCCCAGTAAATCTAGAAGCAATATGCTGCACTGTAGCTTGCTTGTTGGAGTGAACGACCGAGCAGATATCCCATTTACTCCCACAAAACGGCTTGAGGCAAGAGCTGTGCTTTTTGGAGTATCGAGAATAGAAAGTGGGTTTTTTTTTGGTCTGGTCATAGTGTCACTGCCTGCGCAATAATATGGACTCTGTGCTGTGGAATGCTCTGTCTGTAAAATAAACCCTATCGTCGCTGAACAAGAATTCCATACTTCCCGACAGATCATGTTTTCAGGGCAGAAAACCAAAGTTAGCTCTGAGCTTGCCATTCTGATCCAGTGCCACTCAGTCGCCTGTGGAGGCCGACTGTCGCCAGGCAAGTCCCCCTGTGCATTAGCCCCCTGCTCTGCGGTTGTAATGGGTCCTCTGATGGACGGCAAGCCCTCCACGCCCGGTGACAGGAAGCTAATGAGAGCTGTCAGTCACGAGTCCGCTACACTGCATGGCAAACCTGATGCGCAGGAATGTCTGCTGCAGTGCACGTGGGACTTAATTTTATATATGATCACAAGGCAGCCGTTTGAGAGTGACTTGATTTGGATTGAATAAACCCGAATGAATAAGCGGGCAGGTGAACAGCCTTTGTCAAGCAGTCTCAGCTCTCAGAACCCCCCCCCCCCCCACACACACACACACACACCCCTTCTGTTTGCCTGGATTTTCAAACCTGCAGTGCGATTCCCCTGACCTCTGTCTCTCTCCTCTCTCCCACAGGGCATGGACAAGACCTGCCGCTGTTAGTGGCTCAGTGAGACGCAGCCAACCCCAGCGTGTTTAAGTGAGCGAGAGTGTGTGTGTGTGTGTGTGTGTGTGTGTGTGTGTTTGTGTGTAAGTCAGCTGGTGGTCATGTGTGTGCCTGCGATCTGATGCCCACCCTCCCGTCAGCACTAGCCATGGACGGGGAGAACTACCTGCACCCAGAGGGGCCTCAGCTGGACAGCAGCAGCCTGTTCTCCGTGGCCTCCTCCAACATGGAGGTGGGCCCCCGCACTGATGACACATAGATCCATATCCACCTTGTAATATATGTGCCACCAAAATCAGTTTGTAACATATTTAAGCAGTAAATACCTTCTCCGTTTTGAAGGTTTTCCCACTTGCATGTTCACCATCAGATGCTTTAATGTTAACATTATTATGCTTACATTAATACTATGTAAACACGACGTATTCAAATAAAACCCCCTCTGAATAAGCACAGTTGAGTGGGAGTCTTAGTATATATAAAAGGCGCTGGTTCAGTTTTGGCCTCAGTCATCTGACCTGCAGATCAACAGATCAGGGGTCGCCCCCCCCCCCCGACGCCTGAGATCTCACAATGTGAGACGCCAGCAGAGCCTCAAACACAAACAATGGCCCGCATGCGTGAATCACCCAGATCTAGTGGGCGGCGGGTGACGTTTTTATGTTGGCCGTGTCATCAAGAGACGTGCTGAGGTCTGATAAGAGAGAGGATTTCTCAATCTGATACCGCTTGCAGGCTAACGCAACACAGCGCGGAGCGCTGCCTACAGTTAAGCTTATGGCCCAATACGTTCATGACTGCGACATGACAGTGTTTCGCTAAACCCATTGACTTAAACCACTTGTCTATTCTCTTATGTTTTATTTTTAGATGCGGCACATTGCCGAAGATCCCCAATTTGGTTTGACCTTTACTACTAAGTAAACTTGTGTTTGATTTCACCTGTAGCACTCGGTGAAACATATCACAATGGGAGTGGTTGCACCTCTCACTTCCCTGTTTTAAGAATACATTTTGATTTGGGGATGGTTCACCACTACTAAACGACTACCTGTTGGACTCAGTAACCCACACCTCTCACCCCTGTTGCTGTGTGCCCACTTTCTAATGGCTCCGTGTGCTGACCGACACTCTCTCCTTCATGTCTTCTTGCAGAGTTCTATGTATACCTCCTCGGACTCCTGGGGCTCCTTCTCACAGCCGGCTGGATACAGCGTACACTGCCCTATGCAATCCGGAAACCAGTAAGTCCCCATAGCCCACAAGAGCCTCACACCTAAAGAGTCTTAACTCAAGAGTCTCACCTGGATAGGACAGGCAGGCAGTGCCTCCCTGTTTAGGCTGGCCCTGAGGATGTTGTTCCGTCCAGTGAGTCACACACACCCCCCCCCCCCCCCGCTCTCCTCTCAGCTCTGTTTATGTGTGTTGCTGTTTATCGGTGGGCGTTCCACTTGGATTGGAATCCGGGTTGAGGCACCGGGGGGTCAGCGTCACTTTTCCAGAAAGGTTATGTGGGAAGCACGTTGGTTGGTCACCGTCTGGCGTCAGCTCACCAACTGGGTTTGGTCGCGGATGCTGTTAGGCGGCCACGCTGCCTGGTAATGCCAGTAATGCCGTTTCAGGATAAGATCAAGTCATTGTCCGCTAGGTTTCTCAGTCAATAGTTTGCCCTACCTCATATTGTCACCACATTCCTAAAGTGTGTGAATAACCTGGTGTTTTTAAAAACCCATTGTACTGTGTTCGTGATTCATAACCCTTTTCTCTATATCCTGTAGTGGGAATGTGGACACATAGCAGGCAGTGGAGATCTACACATCTATTTTCATTACAAGATCGCAGGTGTGATGGCGCCTCCATCTGCTTCATGAAACATCGGCCGCTTCCATCGGTGGTGACGCTGAGTGGGAGAGAAGGCAGACGCTTCTCTGCCCGGGGTGGCCTTCCCTCCCTTTTATTAGATCTTCATTTCCTGTAGTGGTCAGCCTGGCGGCAGCCTTACCAGGGGGGGAGGGCCGCCTCTGCATCTGGCAACCCGGCCTGGTCCGGGCCCCCCCCCCCCCCCCCCGTCCAAACGGACTGTGACGTGCACCCGGCTCTGCCACTTCCCCTTTCCCCCCCATGAACAATGGCACAGGGTAGAGCGTGCTTCTACTTGTGCGCCGTGGGGTTTTTCCCAACAACCGTGATACCTATCCTATGCCACCCACCCTAGCACTTGATGAGACATTGTTAGATATCTCTCTACCAAGCACGCTCCCCACAAGCTCCACGTGATAAGAACCCTTGTAGCACAGGAAGGGTTGCTTCCACTGGGTGTAAGTGCACTCTGGGTTATGCTGTACATCTGAGGTTTGTTGTTTTGATTTCAGTATTGGCTCGATATGATGAGGTAACAGTCTCTGTTTTTTCTCTTTGAACCAGAAAGGATTTCGCTGGTATTGCATATTGTCTGACTCAAAAGGTCGACTGTTTAGTGCTAGGGATCTGTTTTTCAGACGGGTCCTAGTTGGCTTTGACTGGGGAATGTACGTTGAGTCTCAATTTCCAGGAATCCACATTTGATCAAGTTATTTCGAGTGAAAAAGGCATATTACGTCTGTGTGGTTGACGTTGTGTTAAATGACTCTCCTCCCGGTCATGAGCAGCCACGGAGCGTGAAAGGGGATTGCTGAGAGTTTGAAGCCTTTGCTTCAAACACAAGGCCCCTGTCAGAGAGGGCAGCCCTCCGATCGGTTCCGCCAGCCATCCATAAGGTCAGAGCCCGTGGTGTGTTCTGTGGCGCTGCGCCGATCCCCAGTCAGGCAGTGTTCCACCCAGCGACAGCACATGGAGAACTGGAGGCGGCGGCGGCCGCTCACTCCTCCTCTGACGAGACGAGGTCCAGCGATTAAGAGGTCATTGATTGGATTAGAGCCTTCTGCCAGGGCCTCACGCCGCAGAGAGAACTGGTCACATGATGCCGAGGGGAAATGTGAATGGGCCTTTCTGCCTCTGTTTACACACACGCACACACGCACACACACACACACACACACACACACACACACACAGGCAGTAGCGCTAGTGGTCCTGGAGAGGCAGCCACTCTGCGGTGTTTACACAGGTGAGTGATTGAGCAATCCCGGAGAACACTAGGATGACAGCGTCGGGCTCTTACGTAGAGGTATCAAGTCGGCCACCCACCTGCTTCCTCAATCAACAGCACTTAGAATGAATGTCACAGTTCACGGCTGCCACCGCCGTAATGTAGCACAGTTGACAAATCCCTCCGCCATCAGTCAAAGTCCAGCCTTGAGCGGCGGCTCAATCACTGTCGGGGATCTCTGCGCCGCTCGTCTGGATGGACGTTAACGGCGTGCCTACCTTGGTAGGCAGAGACAGGAATTTCAAGTCACATGGCGCCATGTTGAAATGTTTCCAGTTCTACAAGGAAGTACTCTTCTAGGAAAATGGCTCCCTTTGAACAGTACCTTTTTATTGTGCCTGGGATGGTCCAGAGAATCTTATCAATTCTCTTAGGTATCCGTTTTCCTTGTGGCTGCTTTCCAACTGTGTCCTTGTTTGCCAGTTCTCAGTCATCTATGTCCTTCTAATGCTGTGCATATTTGCTTATTTTTTTTATGTGTGTCAGGAATATTCCTGTGTTATCTTTGCATACTCATTCTGGCAACAATAAGATTAGCCCCTCCTGTCAGTTAAGCACCACATCGAGACCGCTCTGACCTAGACGCAAGAGCATGACAGTCATTTCAGGCTGTTACTTTAGAATGCCTCGCTTTCACAACTGGTGTGTGTGTGTGTGCATATGTGTGTGCGTGCGTGCGTGCGTGCGTGCGTGCGTGTGTGTGTGTTCTGATGGCTAAGCTGCTTTCAGGCTCTGTTTCCAACAGCGACGGGACAGATTACCCATCCTCCAGGGGCGTCACGGGTATAGCGGCAGTGCTATGATGATGATTTTGAGGGAAGGCTATCCAAACAGGCAGCCAGTCCCTGGTGAGGCATGGAGCTCTGGCATGCCTGGCTCTGCTGGAACGCTGCTGAGGCCTGTGTGCGGTGAGCCGAGCCAGGCCCGCTCCGCCGGCAGCTGTCGGGGTATCACACGGCCCTATCGAGGCAGGCCCGGGGGTTAGGGAAGGGGATTTCTAATGCTCTCTCTGTGGCCTGGCTGGTCTGAATGTTCCATGCTACAACAACAACAGGAGTCAGCAAACTCCTGGCCACAGAGAGCATTCATCTATTGGACAGGTGTCTCTACGTGGACGTACTAGCGTCGTGTTCTGATAGAGTTGCAAGACAACTGGGTGCACACTGGGAAGGCGATCGAACGGGCGAACAAACGAACCCGAAGTCACCCTGCCTCTTCGTAGAGAATAACAAACGTTATTCAAACACAGATTAAAGCAGTATAGTATATTGTAGAGCAGTAGTCGGCACCGTGTGATCTGTGGGGAATCTCTCTTCCGTTCTAAGGTGCTGATAAGGCCCAGATTCTGTTCTCGGTTCACACCTATCCAGCTCCGTGCTGAACGTGTCACGTTGACATAGCATGTTTTTCACAGGTCCCCCTGCCCCCTCTCTCGCTCTCTCCCCGACCTACTCCCCCCCCCCCCCCATCGCGTGCTAATCCGTAATGCTCTCTCTCTCTCTGGCTCTCTCTCTGGCTCTATCTTCACCCTACCAGAATGACTTTGAATAGCAGTCTTCCACTCCCTCATCCTCTCCCTGATCCCCTGAATAGCTGCAGCCGCGGGCAACCCCACCCCCCTCCACCCCACCCCCCGCGCCCAGATCACCTGGGGCTTGGAGAGAGGAGCGTCTGTAGGGCTGGACGGGACTCTCTCTCTCTCTCTCTACCTGATCCAAGCCTCGCTCTACCACAGCCGTGGTTTTCCTTTCGCTATGGCACAAAGGCCTCCGTCACTGTCAAGCCTGTCAGCACCTCGTCGCGTCGGCTGTTTTGTTGCTCAAGGTGAAACTGAAAATGTCTGCCAAGCGTTTACTTGGAAGATATCGCCGCTCCTTTTGTCTTTGACCTGACCGAGCGGGGGATGAGCCAGAGAAAGAGGAGCGGCCAAGCCAGTCCGTCCCGCGAGTGCCCTGATCTCAAAGAACCCCGAGAGAGAGAGGTGGGCCGTGTGTGAGGGGGGCGTTGTTGTCTGTGGCTCTGTGCGAGTGTCACTCCATCGGTGGGTGAAGCGATCGTGGTCAGAGGTCCTCCTGGGTTCCTGGACCAGCCTCAGAGAGGGTAGGGGCTGAGACAGGCCACACTGTTCTCCTCGACCGTACAGACCATGTAGGGTGTTGCCGGCCGGATTAACACAGTCTCTGTCTTATTTCCTCCTCCATTCCCTGTTCTGTTTTCACTCCATTCCTCATTGCTCTTTCTGTATAGAGAGGCTCTGTGTAACTTGTGGTGCTCTGCTCTGGGGCCTTCAGAGGTAATGACTAAGCCTGTGTGTCCCCCCCCCCCCCTGCCCTTTCCCAGGCAATACAACCTGAGCGCTGCCGCCACCACTCCGGACATGTACTCGCCCTTCCATGACGTCGACTTCAGCCTCCCACGCAACGGAGACTTCCCTCAGGTATGGACCTGCAAACCCTAGGTCTCTCTCTCTCTCTCTCTCTCTCTCTCTCTCTCTCACACACGCTCTGACACACACACACACACACACACACACACACACACTCACTCACTGCTGGATCCACAGTGCTGAGTGTGACATACTGCAGCAGCCCTTTGCTGTCTAACTCCATTTACCATTTTTTACATGGCACATTCCCAATCACCCTCCCTCTCTCTCTGTCTTTCTCTCTCTCCCATGTCCATTCTCTCTTTCTCTGCCTCTCTATTTAGCCCTTTCCCTTGGGGGGGGGGGGGTATTCCAGCAGGACTGGTTGTGCTGTTGTAGTGAGAAACAGTGATTAAAGCCTCCCCTCTCTCTCTCTCTGTCTCTCGCACACTGTCTAGACACAAAGGAGAAGCTGCCTGTCAGGCTCCTGTCGGGGCCTGTTATTACTGTGACCCGGCCTCCGCGTAGGCCAGCCTCGCAAACCCAAACACACCTGGCCCATTTGGAATCTGTTTGATATTTGGGTCGGTTTCTTTGTCCTTCCGTTTGGGGAGTGTGAGACACACGAGGAGCGTTTACGTTGGCTCTTGGTTCTAGTTTCAAAGGCTCGCTATAATAAGATAAAAAAAGCTTATACACAAGGCACACTCTGCACACTGGGAATTGATAGGCTTTTGTGAATGTTGAAATTATCTAAATTTTGCAGTGTAAATATCTCACTTCTGATGTACAAGAGAGGGTCAGCGGCTCCTTGTTGTCTTTCTAATAATAAGCAGCTGTTAACCGGTATCATAGCCGATCTGCGTGAGTGTGTGTGTGTGTCGTCCCAGCCAGCCCCCCCCCAGCCCCCATAATGTCCTCCGTATGAAGGCGAGCTCCGTTTCTAATGACACAGCCCAGTGAGCTGCTCATCAGGCCTTATTGTGTCGGGACCCAGTGCCTCTGCCAGCAGCCGCTCCACACCACGGGCCATAAAAGAGATTCAGTGGTGGCTCACTAAGCAGGCCGTCAGTATTCCCCTCACGTTAGACCCGACCCCCACCGGCAGAGGGGGGAGGAGGGGGGGCGGGGGTTCAGTGAGTTACGAGTGGCGTCCATGTCACCAGAGGGGGAGGGTGCAGTGCCAGTGGGGGAGGAGGGGAGGGACCGGCCCCTGTGTTTTAATGAAGAGGCTGTGACCTCCAGCTGGCTGCCTGCCAGACACACACCCCAGGCTCCAGAGGGATACCCCGAAGGCCCCCCTGGCGTGGTCAAACACCCCGGAGGAGGTTTGGGGGAGATCCACACACCAGGACTTACACACACACACACATGCGCAGCACAGACGCAGTAGACCTACGCAGGCTTGCGCGCACACCTTTGTGCATTGGCTGACTCACTCGTGCACACAATGACCAGGCCAGTGGAACAAGCTGTCTGGTCTGAACCTCGGCTGGTGTCGTATGACGACATGGGGCCTCCTCTGAAATGTCAGCTTGACTCCAGACGGGGCCGGTTTCATGGGAGCCGGTCATTCTCTGAATGCAGCCCGATAGCCACGCGGTATTAAAACCTCGAGGAAGGATCTGAACTCCCTGTTAAAGGACAGTGACAGGGCAAATGCTCCCTGGTGGCTGTTGTTGAGCTGTGCATCATGGAGGGCCTGGCCAGTGTGATAGCCCAAAAACTAAACTACACTGAGGGCACAGGCAGCCTGACGGCCGGGGGGGCACAGGCAGCCTCACGGCCGGGGGGGCACAGGCAGCCTGACGGCCGGGTGGGCACAGGCAGCCTCACGGCCGGGGGGGCACAGGCATCGTCACGGCCGGGGGGGGCACAGGCAGCCTCACGGCAGGGGGGGCACAGGCAGCGGTTTGAAACGCGGCGTCATCGTTTGGGGAAGGAACAGCTTCAGTGGATTCCTGGCACTTCAGCGGGGGGCACACCACGAGCTCTGGCGAAGCCCCCGAGCGTGTGTTTGTTTTGAGCGTGTGTGTGTGTGTGTGTGTGTGTGTGTGTGTGTGTGTGTGTGGGGGCGCGTCAGCGGAGTGCTTTCTCAGCTGTTCCCGTCGCCAGGGCCTCCACCACACGAGGCATGCGGAGAGAAAATGGAAGTCACAGGGTCACGATGACTCAATCCTCAGCCCTCTCTGTTCCAGCCCCTCTTCCTCCTCCCCTCCATGCTTCTGTCTCGGACCCCAGCCCCACTCGGTCTGGGTCACCCTGCCCCTGTCTCCTACCCCTGTCAGTGGGTAGAAGGTAGAACAGTCCGGGACGTTATGATGCTCTCTTCCTCGGATCCACACTTTCACTTTGTGTCAGGTTGACCTCCTATCTTTTCTTTACTCCTAAAACTTGTTTATCGAACTTGCTCTCGCGTTCTCTTTTGCTCTCTTTCGCTTTCTTTTTCGCTCCCTTTTCACAGCCTTGCTTTGTTCTTTCTCACACTGTCGCTCTCCTTCTCTTTCTTTTCACGGCCTTGCTTTGTTCTTTCTCACTCCTTCTCTCTCCCTCTCGCTCTCCTTTCGCCGTCTTGCTGTGTTCCTTCTCACTGTCTGTCTTGCCAGCTCTGTCTTTTGCTTTCGCTGTCCTTTTCGTGTCTTTCTTTCAAGGTCACGTTCTCTCTCACACTCCTCCCCCCCCCCCCTCTGTCTGCCTTCCATCACTAGCAGTTGTCATGGTATTCCCTCTTCAGCTGCTAGTCCGACGGCGTTCCGGAGCAGGGCACCAGGATATTCCTCTGGTATGGAGGAATAGCCTGACGTCCACTGTTAAGGATGGCCACGGGCTGCGTGGGCCCCCTGTCATTGCTCCGCTTTGAGCCTGGATCTGATTCAGAGTCCGCAGACCCTCCCGGAGTGACTAGGTTCAACGGCAGTAGCTGTCCCAGCACCCCCCACCATGCCCCCCTCCAGACTAGCGCCGTATCAGGATATCCTCAGATTGTTTAGAAATATACTACGGCCCAGGGTGGAGCACGAGGTCACTAGTGTGTGTGTGTGTGTGTGTGCGTTCTCAAGGTGTCCTCACAATCGCCTCAGCTGCTCCTCCAGTGTCAGTGTTGTTTGGTTTTGTCGGCGCTACAGCCTACTGAGCTGTCGGTGCCTTTGGCGTCGATGAAAGGAGGTTGGTGTGGCCGTCGCCGTAGCGACGTCTCAGAATACCGATCGCTGCCTGATTTGCTGTTCATGTTCCCTTTCTGCTTGTGTTTGAGTGAGAGATGAGCCAATGTGTTTGTGTGTGGGTTTGTGATAAGAGTGGGCTGTAAAAGAGAGAGATGGCCACCGCTTTACCAGGAGGGTGATGTGGAGTGTGTTGTGATGGCTGCTCAGTAGTCTGAGATGGGTCCAGGGGTCTAACTCGGTGGGCTTTGTCCTTGTGTCTTGTGTGCGTGTCAAACTGGGAAGCTGGATAAACTCCTTCACCGTGACGTGGCGAGGGCTTTTACAGAAAGGCCCTTAATGGACTAATGGTGTAGTTCATGCAAACAAAGAGACAGGCCTGACCTCTCCGTACCCCAGGCGGTGTGGGACTCCACATGACTTAGTCCTGGAACCAGAAAACCAAGACAAAAAACGGCCAACCGACTTATTGGAAGAGAAAACGCAGGAAATCATATTTACTGAAACCACCATGGCTAACCACAAGGAATGGTAGAGCTTCATCCCAACAAATGTCTCTCGCTCTCTCTCTCTCTCTCTCTCTCTCTCTCTCTCGCGCGCTGCTTTTCACATTTTTCTCACTTCCCCTCCCCTGCGTGTTGATCACAGCCCAGGTTTAGCTCTTGCAGGGGGTTAAACGGCCGTACAGTTTTGGTGCATTTCCAGCGTGCTCCGTTTGACATACATGTGAGAGACCCGTGGGAGAATTTGCTGACTAGATTCCAGTTTCCAACGTGATCGAAAACAAGAAGTTCTCTGCCTGGGCCCCTTTGCACACGGTTCAAGCTCCTCTCTGATGTTGTCCCTTCTAGCAAGCCATTCTCCAAGGCACCTGCCATGCTTCCTGAGACCCGTCCTGGTTAAACCCAGTTGTTTTTGCTGTGTGACTGAGCGGAGTGCTCGTAGTAGAAGTGGCCTGTTGAGTTGCACGGCCTCCTTTCACATGAGGAAGTGGTACAGTGTGTGTGTGTGTGTGCGCCTTGGTGTGTCGGTTTGGTTATGCGGCATGCAGAGCTCGTAGTGCATATGACTGTGTGTATGTGAAAGTGAGATGATGATGATGATTATGATGATTAATGTGCTTCTCTGCCTGTTGGAACCAATGTGACTCTGGTCCCTTTGATTTCCCAGTAGCTGACGCTCACAAGCTTGTACACACACCCCACACCCCCACGCGCCCAGTATTCCCAGTCAAAGACTGATGACAGCGCGGACAGGCGCCTCTCCGTCTGACTTGGGACCACTAAGGTATGGTTTGTGGTGATCTCATTCAGATAGACAGCATCAGGCTGGACTTCATGGGTCTGTGGACTAATCATGGGCATTGATCTCCTCACAGAGTTTTAAAAGAAGAAGATCGGCTCACGTGACTGAACTAAACCAGTTATTCCCAGAACTCTTTGTTTCCCTGACCATCAGACCCCCCGGTTCCAGTAAGCTCTGATGCCCGATAATGATGAAGGATGGCGCTCTCTCTCTCTCTTTCTGTGTGTGTGTGTGTGTGCATGTGTGTGCGCGTGTGTGTGAGCGCGCTTTTGTTTTGCAGGGGTCTGTTTGCTGGAACCACTCTCTTTACTGTAAAAAGTTTGATTTGTGGTGATTACTCTATGCCAGAGAGTGGTTGCCTTATGTTTGAGGCGTTTGCAATAGTTAGTCTAATTACCTTTCTGGTTCAGATTGAGTGGCAGTGCACCAGGAGAACACTAACATCATGAACTCCCCTGTAATGTAGGCGCAGCACATTATGCCGCTCAAACTGATAAAGCACAGACGACCTTTGACTCCATTCAGTTTCCGTAATTAGCTTAGCTGACAGCTAAATTGCCGGCCCTCTCATCGGTCTTGTTGACACTCCAGCCAACCGCTCCACGCCAGCAGAACTGGATCAATGGCGGGACGGAGTGGAGTCCAGCGGCCCCATCCAGCTGTCAGAGAGAAAGGCTGAGGCGTCAGGGGCTGGTATCATCTTGCCAGCCAGCCAGCCAGCCAGCCAGCCAGGCAGTCTCTAAATATAAGAACCATTAAGCAGCCGTTCCAGCCTGTTATAGGGAGCGGTAAGCAGCGGGGCGTCAGAACTGAGCACACACCACTGTTTACACTACAAATGCGGTTGAGTTACACCATGTACAGTAAAATGGGCCTGACTGCCAGTAACTCTAGTCACTTACCAACAAAAGCATCATTTCCTGAAAGCTCCTCCCCTCCTCCCTCAGATCCCCTCCTCCTCTTGCTTTCTCTCTCTCTCTCTCTCTCTCTCTCTCGCTCTGCACCTTTCAGCATTGAGGAACTACACACCACAACCAAAATGACTAACCCCAGCTCAGCGAATACCTGAGTGCTCTGGCAAAGCAGGAAGTTCGTGCTATTTCTCCCGGGGCTCAGCGTGTGCGGCTGACCACAGTTTACCTGCGACTCGAGCTATGTGCGCGCGTGTCTGCCAGCGCGAGGGGGAACGGTGACAGTCTGTTCTCTGTAGACATCCCAGCTGCTAGGTGCCTCCTGACCCAACACATGGCCGTCTTCAGGGGAAGGTGATTTTCGGAGGGCGTGCGCGTATACGTGTGTACATGTGTGTGAGGTGGGTTTACCTTCACACACCGGAGCCTTTCCAGACTCATGTCGCTCATGCCGCTTTGGACAAAGTTGTATTCCCAGCTAGGACTCCCACTGCCCAAGGTACTGGTGCTGTTTACTTCTCGGATAAAGTGTTTGGATGTTCACATTTTATGTTTATTTGTAACGTTCTTTTTCTTACTTTGGGAACAAAATGTTTTTTGAAAGGTCTAGATGATCTTAGTAGCTTAATTTCTGCTTGTTTTGACAAGAGAACCAACCAGTTTAGGATAAAGTGCATTAGTATGAGCGTTATCTTTACCCGATAGGGTTGCCAACAGTCAAGTATGGCTGAGCAAACATTAAAGTGTAGTGTGCTTCCTTGAAGGATTTAAGGAAAGCGCTTCCTTCTTCCATTTTACAACACCTTGGCAGGAGCGTGCTGTTTAGCCTGGCCTCGCACGCCTTTGTCCTGGCCTCGCACGACCCAGCTTGCTCAGACATCTCAGACACGCCATAGTGAACCAAAATAGCCCAAACACCTCGAAATACCAGTATGATCTTTGTGCTTTCAGTACTTTCATACAGTATTTGTTTTTTCAACAAACTCTCTTATCTCTTTTTCGATTTTCAAGGCTAGTAGCAGAGAACAAATGTGAGTTTTGTGTTGTTTGTTTTTGAGTTGGGAGAGTGTTGCATGGGTCCACTACACGTTGGTGCTTTGAATGTTGTTATCTAGCTCAGGGTTTAATTCAGGTCATCAGTGACAGAATGACAAATGGCTGCCGGCCTCTGGAACCCGACTGTCTTCCAGTAAGTGCCAGAACCTGATAGCTGTGTGAAGTCACCCTAGCGTGATCGTTTTCTCTCCCGTTCACATCTTCCCCAGCAGTCGATAGTGCATTGAAACCTCATGGCAAAAAAAATAATACACAACAGATTCAATCAGGTCAGCCTAGCCAATTCAAGTGATTTGATAATGAACGTCGGTTAGAGTACAAAGAGGGTCTGGTCTGAATGGGTGCGTCTCCTCCCATCATCTCTGTGATATTGGCTCCGTAAGTTCATTCAGAGCACAAACCGATAAGCCAGGAAACGGCAAAGCCATTGTGTGTCCCATTTACGGGACCCGGTTCATCCACAGCAGTTCCAGGAACATTGCGGTGGCCCGGGCGCGTCACGGTTTTTCTGTCGCTGACGTCTCACAGGGGCGCTACACAGACGCAACGGGGACGCAGCTTTTCTTTCCACAGTGAAGCCGCCCAAAACGTTTCATGTTCCAATGTTTCCTCTGTGCCGATCCAGAGGTGTTTACTCTGCTAGCGAGCTGACAGTCCAACGGCAGATGCCAGATACTCTTCACTATTTTTGGGGCCTGATGCAACGGTCAGGAATGTGGCTTCCTGGCAGTGGATGAGCAAGGGAAGGCATGACTTGAGTGAGTGTGGGCATATATGAGACAATGGCGCAAAGTAGCAGCCTTTAGCCTTTAGGAGCCTCTTCCAGCCTTTAGAAAAGGCTATTAGCCCAGTAAGTGAACCTATCTGATTGTGTAAGTGGAGGCTGTTTCTTTTCCTGGGGTTTGTTCTGCGGCAGTCTGTGAAGTGAGTGAACCTCCTAGGATTAACTGGGCTGTGGATGCGTGTATGGCTGCGGGTTCATGGAGTCAGAGGGTAAGACTTCGTGGGCGCTTAGTTTGGATGTTCTTCTGTTAAGATGAGTCGCTGAGGACTCAACTAGCCGACTGACTGTGTTTGTGTGTGTGTGTGTGTGTGTGTATGTGTGTGTGCGTGCGCACCCACTTATCCAATGCATTTGTTCCCAGATGGAATATACAGAGTGAGCTGATTTGTAAACTTTGACTAGTTCCTAAGCAGTGACGGCCATCAACGTTTGTTGTCCAAGGATCCCTGTTGCTAGCGTAGCGTTACAGGGTATGTTGTAATCTATGATTACCAGTAATTTCTTCATAGCTGCGACGTCAACTTGCGTCAGCATCCCCTCACTGCCGTTTCCCCACCAGCCGTGAGAATTCAGTCTCACACCTGCCTGTCAACACACACACACACACACACACACACACACACACACACACACACACACACACACACACACGGGCACAAGCATACACACGTCTGACAAAACTGCAGTTTTGGTTTCCTTGAAGCTATGTGTGTGTTTTTTTGATTCCACATTTCATGTGTTTCTTCCTTCATCATGCAAGCTTAGTGTTTACAGTAAACGTTTTTGGAAGCCCACCCTCTTTTTATTTTGCCCACTGTCACCTAGGCTAGAACAACTTCCTCTTCTCCTTTCTTCGTCTGTTTGCTTAGATGAGGGAGTAGAAAGGCAGGAAGATGATCCATTAGACCTCTTGTTTTCCTGCTCTTTCATGTCAGACTAGCGTGTGTGTGCGTGCAAAGTGAGATGTAGGCGAGCGGAGGGGTTTTATAGACACATGAGACAAGTCCATCAAAATCCTGTCTCTTTCACACCAGGCCGAGTCCTAGATCACACACACACACACACACACACACACACACAGACAGAGGCACACGTTCTGGCTGAGCAGCCCCCTCCATTCTCAGTGTTACGGTTCCTGCCGTCGTTTTACTAGCTTCACATAGAGCAGGGAGACGTCACAAGTCAGAGAGCGCCTGTGTGTGTGGGACCAGTCAGAGACGGGCCGCAAATGTCTTTTGTCACGCGCCGGAGACATCGCTCTGAGACGCTCACCCTAACGGATTGAGCCTCGACTTGTTACAGCACCGCGTGTGGTGCAGTTGTTCCTTTCCACTCCTGGTTTACCAGGCTAATAGATTCTCTTCAGCACAGCTGCCCCTCACCAGAGTGCGGCCATCCTAGATCAGGTCACAACGACGCAAAATCTTCACTTCATCAATGCTCGGTTTTGCAGAAATGACGGGGCCATTGGAAAGTTCCACAGACCTGCGAATTGCAGCGGCGCAGCTTCCCGTGGGCGGGCAGGACGCAGCGGGTCCGGAGGAAACGGCCGTGCCTGCGAGCTGAGCCCCGGGGCCTTTGGTGTGTGCCAGGGTGTAGACACAGCCGAGGACACACACTCAACCCTGCTAATGTGGAGCAGATCAGGGTTTAAGAATAGACTGGAGCTAGGTGCCACGAGATCGACGGGAACCCGGGCGAGCGAGGACAGGGAGGTACAGCTCCACTTCAAGCCGTGCTATTTCAGCTCTGTCATGTAGGGAGCCTCGTGTCGTTCAGGGACACCCCGAGAGAGAGAGAGAGAGAGAGAGAGAGAGAGGCGTGCCGGGCGTGCCAGGCCCCGGCCGACAGGCTGGGTTACAGACCTGCTCTGCAACACGCTGCGTGGGCAGGAAACGCTGTGACGGGGACACCGGTTAGGCAGACCGCCCGGGACAGCATAATAATCCAGACAGACAGCTGTACTTCCTGGAGCTCTGTGGCGTCCACAAGAAAGAGGGGGATACAGTTTACCCCCCCTGGGCTTGGCGGGGCTGCGTCACTCAGTGATGTCCGTCATCTCTGTCTGCACACCGGGCAAGTCTCAGCCGTTCTCCTCCAGACGGGGTCAAAGGGCGTCAGCTGGTAAACTGGTGTAGAGTACTCAACGGGCCGAAAAATTCAGGCCCGACCGGACCCGGTAGAGTTGTGACCCGAACCAAGCCCTGCCCAAATCTGTTATATTAATTCCCGACCCGGGCCTGACCCGACCCGAGCCTCTGTTCTGTTTTGTATTTTGGTCCAGTGTGCCAGCATGCCCTGTACAGTTGAATGCAGCTGTCAGCAGGGTAAACAGCGCGGAGAGGAGAGGAGACCTAGTTATTCGGCTGCCTGAAATTGAGCGAGGCTTCGCGAGACCATCACGTGAAACACTTTGGAGCCGAGTAGCCTAAATGACGGCGTGAGCAGTGCTACATTGTAGCGCAAACCATTTGTGCTGAATGTCAGCAAGAAGACATAGCGTTGCATAAAATTTGCTGTGGCTAGCAACTAAACTTATGTGACTATATGAAAGCAAGCCGACGCTGAATAGCGGTGAGGCAAGATAAACATGAATAGGCTACACACACATGTTGCATAATGGCAGATTTTCTTTCGGCTAACAAGACTTTTCAAGAGTAAGAATAGGCCAGTAAAGAAGGTGCTTGGTACAATCAAACTGCAGCCTGGCTGAACCTGACTGAACAGACTTGTCCAGGCAGCGTAGCAGACAATCTGCTGCGCACAGATGTATATACATATATAGATTTTTTGGTGCAGCCTGAAGCCCGACCCAGCCCGGGAAAACCCAATATTATCAGGCCCGACCAGAGACTGTCGGGTCCCGTTGAGGTCGGGTTTGAGGACTCTAGACTGGTGTACATAGGAGGTGGCCGTATACCTGTCCAAATAATAGACATTATTTACCTTTTGCTTAGTTTTTGAACGTGCATGTCCTGTTACAACATCCCCACCTGAAGCCTGGAAAGGCTGGATAGAGAAACGGTACGGCAGGCCCTCACTGCTCCCACAGCCCCGGGATTACCGTGCCGGACCTGTCGATACGACTTCAGAGGCCCGTTTATTGAGCTGTTGGCTCCACAGATCCCAGCACGAGGGAAGCGGAGCCTTCTAATTATGCCCTCAGAGGGAGCTTGTGAATTTGAGTTAATCTAACTCAATGCGTTTCTATTAGGCCTGCAGGGAGCTATGATTGGTTTAGATTTATGTTTTGGCATTGCCTATGCCTGCCCTGCTTTGTGTCCTCTGTGTTCTTTGGTGTGTCTGTTCGTCTGTCTCAAGGTGATTCCAGGCAAAGCAACGTTAGGATGTGGTCCGGCTTCTGACCTCAGCAGATTCCTGTGTGGGAAGAAAAACCAGACGAGCGCCATAAGAGAGAAGGGGGGGGGGGGGGGGGGGGGGGTGGGGGTCGTTGTCGT